>JAODAL010010488.1:0-104888 GCA_025379985.1 Phyllomedusa bahiana | reverse complement strand
AACCCCCCCAAAAATTATACGCCCAATGCACCTCCATAAATACTGACCACATGCACCTTTTCAAAAAATACTAACACAGTGCACCTCCATAATAGTACTGACCACAGTGCACCTCCATAATAGTACTGACCACATGCCCTCCATAAAGTACTGCCCATAGGCACCCCATTAAAGACTGACCCTCCCCTCCAAATAAAAGACCCATACCCCAAAATATACGGCCCTACCTTATAGTAGTACGACCCAGTCCCTTCATAAAGTACGCCACAGTGCACCTTCATAATAATACTGACCACAGTGGCCCAAATATACGGCCCCAGCACCTTCATAATATATGCCCATGCACCTTCATAATAGTACTGACCACAGTGCACCTTCATAATAGTACTGGCCACAGTGCACCTTCATAATAGTACTGACCACAGTGCACCTTCATAATAGTACTGACCACAGTGCACCTTCATAATAGTACTGACCACAGTGCACCTTTCAAATTACTGACCACTGCCCTTCTAATGACTACCACAGTGCACCTTCAAAAAAAGTACGACCACAGGGCCCTTCAAAATAGTGCTGGCCAAGGCACCTCCAAAAATATACAAACCACAGGCACCTCCATAATAACGGGACCACAGGCACCCCATAATAGTACTACCACGGCACCTTCATAATAGTACTGACCACAGTGCCCTTTCAAAAGTACTGACCACATGCCCCTTTCCCCAAATAGTCTGCCCACAGGCCCCTTCAAAAAGTACGACCACAGTGCACCTTCATATTACTACTGACCACAGTGCACCTTCATAATAATACTGACCACAGTGCACCTTCATAATAGTACTGGTCACAGTGCACCTTCATATTACTACTGACCACAGTGCACCTTCATAATAGTACTGACCATAATCACCTCAAATAGACGGCCAAATCACCTTTCATAATAGTACGGGCCAAAGCACCTTCATAATAGACTGGCCTAATGCCCCTTTCATAATAGTACTGACCACATGCACCTTATAATATCCGGCCATAATGCACCCAAAAGACTGGAAATAAGCACCTTCATAATAGTACTGACCACAGTGCACCTCCATAATAATACTGACCACAGTGCCCCTTTCATAAATACTGGCCAAATCACCTTCAAATATACGACCAAAAATGCACCCAAAATAGTATTTACCACCGTGCACCCAATTACTACTGACCACAGTGCCCCTTTTTCAAAAAATACGACCACAGTCCCCTTCATAATAGACTTGGTACATGCACCTTCATATTACTACTGACCACAGTGCACCTTCATATTACTACTGACCACAGTTGCCCCTTTTCTAATAATACGACCACATGCCCCTTTCAAAAAATATGACCACGTGCCCTTCATAAAATACTCCCAGGCCCTTCATATTACTACTGACCCCCCTGCCCCCATATTACTATGACCCATGCACCTTCAAAAAAATGCCACAGTGCCCCATAAATATTTTCACAGTGCACCCAAATTACGACCACAGGCCCCTTTTCAAAAAAATACGACCACAGTGCATTCATAAGAAATGAACAGTGGCCCTCATAATATACTGACCCATGCACCTTCATAATAGTACTGCCCCACGGCAGTTTCAAATAATCTGACCACAAGCACCTTCATATTGTACTAGCCATGCACCTCCTAATATATGACCACGGGCACCTTTCTAAAGTACGACCACTGCACCTTCAAAAACTGACCACAGCGCCCCTTTTCAATTAGTACTGACCACAGGCCCCTTCATAATAGTACGACCCATTTCCCCAAATAGCGACCACAGGCACCTTCATTTTAGTACTGACCACAGTCACCTTAAAATTACTCTGACCACATCCCCCAAATATACTGACCACAGTGCACCCTTCAAAAACGCCCAAATCATTACACCAATTTTTAAAAAAAAACCCCCAAAACCCTTTCTATAAAAACCTTTTCCCGGGGAAAACACCCCGCTGCGTTTTTGTGCTTCGGGAAGGTAACCTGATCTACATGAAGCCTGAGAACCCCTCAAAAACCCTTTTCAGCACCCTCTCCAATATACTTCCCCTTTTCCTTTCCCCTCACCATTTTCAGGGGCCCCCTGTTTAGCCGGTCTTTGAACGAAAATCCTTCCTATTAAACCCAAAATTTTTTTTCACCAACGGGGGTTTTGGGTACACTTGTAAAAAATTTTGGGCCCAAAACCCCTTTCCCTTTAAAAGTTTGCTACGAAAGTGATTTTTTGGGGGCAATTTATCAGCCCCAGCTGATTGTCCTAGACTGGAAGCCAAAAAAAAACCCAAAACCCCTAAAGCTGAGAACCCAACCGGGGGGGTTTAACGGGGCCTTTTGCACAACTTTCCGTCTTTTCCCACTGACAGAAAGGGGCAAAGATCGGGTGCCCCTTAGCCTTTTTTTGGAAAGCTCCCAGTCCCCTTAAAATTATAAATAAGAAAAAATTCCCGGCTTGGGTTTTTGGGGGGGGTTTTTGTTTCCCCTGCATCACAGGGGAAAATTTTTTTTCCCCCTTTCCCAAATCATTTCGCCACCCTAAAATTTTTTTCTAAGGGGGCCGGGGGGGTTTTCCTTACAACTTTTAAAGGGCCCCTTGCCCAAACCGGGGGGGGGGGGGGGGGGGGAAAAAAAAAAATTTTTTTTTGGGCCTTCATGGAAAACGGGGTTCCTGGGGGAATCGCATTTTGCTAAGACCATAGCAGTCCCAAATTAAAACTCAAACAGAGCTCTGCCAACTCCCCCCGTTTCTGGGGGGGTAGGCCCCAATCCATGACTGGCAATTTTAAACCCCATCATTCAGCAAAAACACGGGATCCCCCCCTTTTTTGAGCGCCAAAATGCGCCCCCGACCTTGCTCTGCAGGGCTGCTATCACGGGGTTTTCGGGAATTTTAAAATAGCCCAAACCTTTACACCCCAAACCCCATGGGAAATTTGAAGGGAACCCCCGCCTTTTTCGGCATTGATTTTTCAGTGTATTGTTTTAACACGGGCGGTTGAAATGGGGGTTGCAAGCAATCCAAAAAATCAGCAAAAAAAATTTTTAAAAAATGTCCCACCCCCCTTTTGTAGACTGAAGGCTTCTTGCTATTAAATTACAGAGCCCTATGCTTAAACCTGGCAGTTTAATTTTCACCACTAAAACTATAAAATCTCCCGCCCTCCCCGAAAGGGTGCAAACCATTCAGTTCTTTGTTAGAATAACTCTTCCTATGAAAGCTGGGTGACTACCAACAAGGTTATCATTGTAGGTTTTCATACTGCTTCATGAACAACAACTCAGGGGGTTCAGGTCGGGACCCTTGGCCATCGCATTTTTACCCTCAGTCTCTTTAGCAAGGCAGTGGTCGTCTTGGGAGCTGTTTGGGGTCTTTAAAACCTTTGGGGATACTGCCCTGCACCCAGAAGGGGGGGAATCATCTCTGCTTCGGGATGTCACAGTACATTTGGCATTCATGGTTTCCTCAAAAACTGTACCCCCCACACGCGCACTCAAAAAACCCCAAACCAGACACCCCACCACCATGCTTGACTTAGAAAGACACACTTGTCTTTGTACTCCTCACCTGGTTGCGGGCCACATAACTTGATCCTATCGCACCAAAGTAAGTTTATTTTGGTCTCATAAAGGGTTTTCCAGTAATCCAGCCTTATCTGCTTGTCTTAAAATTGTTTGCAGCTTTTTTGTGCCTAAACTTTAGAAGAGGCTTCCTTCGGGGACGACAGCCATGCAGCCCAAAATTTGATGCAGTGTGCATATAGGGTCTACACTGACATTGACCCCTGTAACCCTGCGCAATGCTGGCAGCACTCATTTCTGGATATACGCTAAGCATGTGCGCCAGCTGCTGTGTCGCCAGGGCAAACCTCTGGTGGAACTCACTTCTAAACCGCTGATGGTCGGGGCCACCCGCTGCAGTCAGGCAGTTTTTTGGCCCCCGCGCTGCACTCAGGTCAGGGTTTGGCCCCCCTGCAGCTCATGTCAGGTTTTTGGCCACCGGCTGCAGCTCAAAAGGGGTGTTGGCCCCCGTTTGCAGCTCTGTCAGGGTGTTGGCCCCCCCACTGCAGCCAGTTCAGGGTGTTGGCCCCGCACTGCAGCCAGTGTCGGGGGTTTGGGGCCCCCTTTTGCAGCTCTGTCAGGGGGGGCCCCCTTGCAGCTCAGTGTCAGGGTTGGCCCCCCGGGCTGCAGCTCATGTCAGGGTGTTGGCCTCCCCGCTGCAGCTCAGTGTCAGGGTGTTGGCCACCACGCAGCAGCTCAGTGTCAGGGTGTTGGCCGCCCCGCTGCAGCTCAGTGTCGGGTATTGGGCCCCGCGCTGCAGCTCAGTGTCAGGGTTTTGGGCCCCCCGCCTGCAGCCAGGTCAGGGTTTTGGGCCCCCCCGCGCTGCAGCTCTGTCAGGGTTGGGCCCCCGCGCTGCACCATGTCAGGGTGTTGGCCCCCGCGCGCGCTCATGTCGGGTTTTGGGGCCCCCCGCCGGGCAGCTCGGGTCAGGGTTTTTGGCCCCCCGCTGCAGCCAGTGTCGGGGGTTTGGCCCCCGCCTGCAGCTCAGTGTCGGGGTGTTGCCTCCGCGGCACCCAGTGTCAGGGTGTTGGCCCCGGGCGCTGCAGCTCAGTTCAGGGGGGGGCATCTTCTTAGGGCCTCAGCCATCTTTATGTAAGCAACAGTTCTTTATTTCAGATCCTCAGACAGTTCTTTGCCATGAACACTATGCTGAACTTCATTTGACCAAATGGGGGTGTTGAGAGGAAAAAAAAAACCCCAAAATTTTTAACATCCTGCTCCCCATTCACACCAAAACCTTGTAAAAAACAATAGTCACATGCACCACGGAGGGAAAAGGGAAAATTTGGGGCACAATTTGTCCATTTTCCTTGGGAGTGTACTCATTTTTTGTTGTGACAGGGTGTACTCACTTTTTTTTCACGATGGCTGTGTGCCCGAGTTACCCTGTTTCCTCGAAAATAAAACGTGTCTTATTTAATTTTTGCCCTAAAGACAGCTAAGACTTATTTTTTTGGTGATGTCTTATTTTTCCATGAAAAAGAATTTACATTTATTTTTGAACAAAACATCAAAATGTATTAAAAAACCGTAGTGATTTCATCATAAACATCAGCAAAGACCAAAACTCGAATTGCAAAAAAAAATGCGCTAGTCTTATTTTGGGGAAAAAGGTATTTTGAGGGGACACTAATTTCACGCTGTTATCAACCGTGCACTACTACTTACATTGTATAAAGTGTCAGATCTTTAGTGTTGTCCCATGAAAAGAAATAACACAAAATTTACAAAAAAGTGAGGGGTGTACTTACTTTTGTGAGATACTGTATTTAAATGGCATCTAATGCCCTACATTACACCCTAAAATGAACACAGTGCCCAGACCTGGGCGCAATTTGGACTCCCTAAATACAGGCTTCTAACTATATAGACCTTCCAAACTAATATAGACTCCAGACCAAACCCACTAAACATAGATCCTAGACCAGATCACTGGAATAATACAGACGAGACTCTAAATAAATACAGACCAGATTTGAAAAAATACGGAACTCAATCAGAAACCTTAAACCAGGGGTGTCAAACTGCGGCCCTCCAGCTGTTTGGAAACTACAACTCCCATCATGCATTTATTAATTTAAAAACAGTGGGGGTGATGGAGTTTAGTTTTCCCAACAGCTGAGGCCCCCCCCCCCACATTGACACCCCTGCCTTAAACTAAAACAGACCATAAACCGTCCAAAAATAAAAAAAAAAAAAAACCCGACTGGAACCTCTATAGAACACTGACACCTAATAAAACTAATAAACCCCAATAAAGATTGTTACAGTCCAACACACTGTTGTAAGGGGCTTGCCACTCCGTAGTAGAAATCCGGCGTGTTTATCTTGGAGGGTGCTCAGAGCTTTGGACTTCTCAGCTGTTGCCTTCCTGAATGCTTACCATAAACTATGTTGGCCTCCATCTGCAAATAAGGTAGCAAAACTTTATTGTAAAATAGTAAAATTCATAAATACCCTGTTTCCCCGAAAATAAGACACCCCCGAAAATAAGACATATTGCATTTTTTGTTAGAAATTTTGATTTGGCTGCTTCTGCTGATGTTTGTGATGAAATCACACAGTATATTAAGGGGATTTATCGTTTTTAGCTCTCTGCTGTTCTGCAATTTTTTCAATTGATTTGAAAAACCAGGGGCTGTCCCCTCCCAGGGGGCGTGTCTCCCCCTCCCAGGGCATTCTCTCCTTCACAGGCGTTCTCCCCCCCCCAGGCGTGTCTCCCCTCACTGAAGAACGGACATCATCTCCCTTTTTGAACAGGGATGCAGAGGGGTTTTCTGGATATAACAGCCGTACCCCTCATGCTTATGTCTGCAGCCTTGAGGCTCCTCAACTCAGCAAGCACCTATTAAAAAAATTTTTATATCCTAGTTTACACCTGAAACCAGCACTTTTAAATTCTGTTCTAGTGGTATTCAACCCAAAATTTTACTGACAAAAGGGAAAACCTTTACCAACTACAAGAAAAATGTCACTTCAAGTAAAATCCTCTTGCTGTCAGGATATGAGGGAAAACAGTGGGGGGGGAAACAAATCACTTTGAGAGAAAACCGTCAGCCTGTAACTGACTTGGCTGATGGGTACGGGAGCGGTTTGGTTTTTTCAACGAAGGGGTTTGGGGTTCAGTCCCCCCAGGGTATATTCCCCCCCCCCCCCTAAATTCACACAATGAAGAGACCTAAAATATATAATTCAATCTCATAATGAATAATACACAACAACCCCCTATATCATTTTCACCCCCGGGGTATAGTTTTGTATCACATATTTTGGAATGCTTGGGGTGACTGTGAGGTGGGGCACTATATAGGGAGCTTTTTGGGTGTGTGTGGTTAATATATATTTTAAAAATTATAGATTTACACTATTTTTCAACTTTTCTATGTGTACAATTTTAAAAAAAAAAAAAAACGATGGGATTTAAAATTTCCCCAACTCTGTCCCTTGCCAACTGACATAGAGAGGGGGAATTTCCCGAAATTCGTTTCCCCCCACTTTTGCCGAATTTCTCGCAAAAATAACTTCGTTTTCCCGAAACTTCGGCACAATCACGTAAAAACACTTTTTTCCGGGCTGCACAGAGCCTGCGGGGGCTAAAACGTTGTGCCATGCTTAAATATGCAGAGGAGCTTGGTTTGGCCCTTCATACAATGTTGTGTTTTGAAAAACACGCGAGACAGCCGCCGCCTTAAAACGCTTCCCATAAAACCCCGGGCACTTAAAGGGAAAACTGACCAAAAAACAAAGGGGGAATGTAGCCCGAAAAAAGCGGGCAGCGACAGCGGGGAAAAAAACAACTGACGGCTCGGGTGGCAACATCATGACAAGGTGGAGGTGACGGCGGCAGCCACAGCAGCATGGGGTCAACATGGCAAAATGACATTCTGGGGTGGAAAAACACGGGGAAGCCACAAGGGCACAATGACGAGAGCGGAGTCAGGGGGCAGCAGCATGAGGTCGACAGGGCACAATGACAGTGTGTGGGTCAGGGCAGCAGCCACAGAAAGCATGAGGTCAATAGGGGCACAATGACGAGTGTGGAGGCACAGCACCCCACAGCAACAGAAAGGGGTCCGACAGGGGCAAATTACAGAGTGTGGAGGGGGGTGGCAAACCACCCTGGAAAAAAGGTTGGGGGGCGATGGAGAAACTGTCAGCAATGGTATCGGGCGGGTGGGGGGCATCAAAAGGGTTGAGGCGGTAGTTTAACCCAGACCCTTTCTCACAGTTTGGGTGAGGCGTCAGGCGATGGTCGACACCTATTGTGTGTGGAAATCCTGGGCCGTCCCGCCTGATTCATCTTTTCAAAGGTCGTCGTTTTCCACATTTTTCCCGGGGCTACGGGGTTTTCCTTGGGGGAACATGGCCCCCGCCGACTGAACACCCGCTCTGATGCCACACTACTGGCCGGGCAGGACAGCTTCTCCACTGCAAACTCGGCAAGTTGCGGCCACACATCCAGTTTTGGCTGCCAGTAGTCCAGCGGATCTTCAAACTGGGTGGCAGAGTGCTGTCCAAGTAGGCCACCACCTGTTGGTTCAGGATCTGCTCCAGGTCCTGCTGCTGCTGCTGCTGGCGACCGCCCTCCTCACTAGGCTGGTGAAGGAAACTGCTCATCAGTGACTCCAGACTTAGGTTGCTGCTGATGGAGCTGGTACTGCTCCACCCCCCCACCTTCCCCCAGCAGCCACGGCAGTAGTACGTGAGCGCTGAGGAACCCCCTGGTCAGACCTGTCAGAGGAGGGACGATGCCGCACATAGGCAGCGGCCAACTGATTATGGAGGATTTCCCTATAGTATTTGAGTTTGTCCTCCCTCTCAATAGCTGGGAAAAAGGCTCCCATTTTGGACCGGTAGCGAGGGTCCAATAGGGTGGAGAGCCAGAAGTCATCCCTCTGCCGGATGCTGACTATTCGGCTGTCACAAGCCAGGCAAATAAGCATGCTACCGGCCATCTGCACAAGTGACTCCGAGGGGCTCCCTGCCTCCATTTCCACTGTATACTGCCACGGTGCTTGGGGGTCATCTGCCTCGTCTTCCTCATCTCCATCCACCTCCTCCAGCTGCTCCTGCTCCTCCTCTCTTGTCACCTGCGTAGAAAATCCACTCATTTCACCAGACAATGTTTCTGCTCCAATGTCCTCCTCCTCCTCCTCCTCCTCCATTTCAGTCCCCACCGGACTCATGTGGTCACGAGATGTAGTCGCCACGTCTCCAGTCCCCTGCCAAGACAGATTTTTCAGCATCTGTTCCAGGACATGAAGCAGTGGAATGACGTTAGTCATCCCGTAGTCCTGGCGACTGACAAATAACGTTGCCTCCTCGAAAGGCCTCAAAAAAACGGCAGGTGTCACGCATGAGCTGCCACTGCTGAAAATAAAAAGTTACACAGGGGAGTACTTTTTTTGTCTCCCGGGGGATCAAAAAAAAATCTTTTAATGGCCTTTCTCTGTTCATACAGCCCCGGCCCCAACATTTTCAGGCTGGAATTCCAACGGGGGGGAAACATCCATATCAGAGTGTTTTTGGGGGGGGGCCCTTTTCCCGGGCCGCTGAAACTCGAGGGGGGTTGTTTTTTGGTTTTGGAGGAATGGATGAAGGCATCCCACAGTTTCCTGGCCATTTTAAAGATTTTTTCCTAAAGATGGGTTGGAAGATTTTCGGGAAACCCTTTTTCACAACCAGATTGAAACCCCTGCGCCATGCGGGGCGCATGGAAAAAACCCCCCCTTTTCAGGGCAGCGGGGGACCCCCATTTTTCCTCCCATTGCCCCGTCCCCAGGGTTTCCCATTTTCAGTGGGCGGGAGAAAGCCCACCCCTCTTTTTTTCTTGCTGCAGAACGCGGGGGCATTTTCCTTTCCCCTGTTGACTTCATTCGCTAAAGAAAACCCAGGTGTAAAATTGCGTGACACCGCGGTGCCCTCCCACAGTTTGGAAAGAGGGAAAGCAGTACTTGTGGAGGCGGAGGGTGGTGGTGTGGGGAGGGGGCCGGAAACTTTGGCGCAGGTGCAGTTTTTTTAAACAACTTTGGAGGAAAAAGGGGCGGCGTCTCCGGGCCCAAATTTGGGTTTGGTGTCCCGGGTTTGGAAGCCCCTTTCCCAAAACCCGTGGGCCCCCGAAAAGGGAAAAGGTTACGGGCCCGACCGTGGGTTACAGCCCAGACGCCCCGGCGCTCCCGGGGGAAACCTTGGGAAAAAACAAACCAATTAAGCTCAAGGACTTGGCCCCCTTTTTCTTTTTCTACAAAATTTATGAAGTGCTGGTCCCCTCCCTTTTTTTGGAAAAAAATTTAACGGTTTGGGGAACTCCCCATCCGGCCGGCAAAAACCATTATTTCTCTAAAACGGTGCAAGTCCACCTTTTGGGGAAAGGGGGAGGGACTGCAGCCCCAACGATTTGGACAGGACAGGGTCAGCAGCGCACCTTGGGAGGTTGGAGGGCATACTGTTGTCTTTTTTAAAAATTTTTCGCCGCCTCGCTGAATGACTGCTGGCGCCATAGAAAGGAGGAGCGGGAAAGAAACGGGATCGGGAGATGAGGGTCAAAGAAAACACCCCCCTTCTGCAGGGGTGGTGGACCCTTTTACTGGTTTCAATGGCAGGCGTCCCACTGGGCGCGGGCTTTTGCTCCAGGGGAAAGGAGGGACCACCAAACATCTGACCCACTTTTTCTCCCAGGCCCCCGGGATGGGGACCTAAATGTTTTGACGCGGGGCCCTTTTGGGGGGCCAATTTTAGCCCCCTTTCCCCAACGCTTCATTTTTCCCTGTTTACGGGACTACAAAAAACCCATATTCGGCTCCTCCGGTGTTTTAGCAAAGAACTGCCACACCGCCGGAAAATGGGATTTTACTCCCAAAACGCTCCGCACTAAAGTACTACGGGCCGCCGCTGCCCTCGCGAGCCCCTGTCCCGGGCTATTTTTTTTGGGACCTGCGAAGGGGGGTTTTTTTCCCGGCCGGGGCCCCGTTGGGCTCCCGACCTCAAAACTGCTGCTACCCCTGCTGCCCTCACGGCCACCCCCCCCCCCTTTTGCTGGTTTCGCCCGGCCGACGCGCAAGCTGGCGCCCCCCCTCTCCTAACGTTTGATAAACCCCCCTTGCCTCACCCGGCCCCAAGTGGGGCGGCTACATCAAAAATCTATTTGTGTTTCATGGGCACTGTTTGTCCTCATCACCGGCCCTTGGTATCCCAAGGCTGACCCCTCAAAAACATGACCTCCCATGCCATCTAAACATCTAACTTTGCCGCCTACGGGGCCAAGAAAGCAGGCGATTTGGCCCCATTTTTTTCGCTGCCAAGGGGAGTTGCTGACTGCCCTCCTCAAAATTGGGTTTATTTCCCGCTATATAGTGAAAGCTGAGGCCCCGACCACCCTAGTAGATCTCCCGGCCCGAGGGAACCGGATGGGACAGAGGGGGGCTGAGGACAGGTGAGGGCCGCTGGGCCCTCTCCCGGGCCCCTTTTTAAAAAAGTGTTTTGTCCCACGTTTTCCCCCCGACTCTTGGCTGGGGTTGTCAGAAGTCATCTGGGAGGAAGGGATGACCCAATCAACCAAACAAGAAAACCAAAGGGGTTTCTAGTCAGTAAAACGGCCGCTAATGACAGCGGCAGTTTTGGCCTCACCGATGAACCCCCGCTGCGACTTTCCCCTTTCTGTGCGACCTGGGCCTGGAAAAGTTTGTGCCTCTGGGCCCCTTCCCCAAATGAAGACCTGCCCCCCTCTCTGTCTGAAATACTGTTTGGGTTTTAAAAAAGTACAGACACTGTTTGAAAGAAGATAAACTGAATATGAAAAAAAATACACACCCGTTTTGAAAGCCAAATAACCCCCCTAAGAAGCTGGGTTTAACCCCCTTTTTAAAAAAATTTGCGCTCCAAAAATGGGGCCCGGGGAAAAATTTTACTTGTATGTGGGCGTTTTAAAAACCTGTGTATTTTACTAATATAAAAGCAAAAAACGGCTTAATTTTAAAACCCTTTAATATGAAATTTTTACTACAGAATTTCTTTTGTGGGGGTTTAAAAACAAAGTTTTTTCTATGGGTACAACGCAAAAAATACTTAGTTTTAAACCCTTTTGGAAAAGAAAAATTTCGGGAAAAGAATTTAGGGAACCACAAACAAGTACTTTGTAAAACGTGTTTTCTTTAAAGCCACACAAACCCAAAAAAAATTTTTAATTAACCCCTTTTGCTTGGGGAAATTTGGCTACAGGAAAAATGTATATATTTTTTGGGTTTAAAAAGAAGGTTTTTTGGGGGTCCGCCAAAAAAGCAAAACAAAAGCTTTAAATTTAAACCCCCGGGTGTAAATTGCGCAGAAGAATTGACCAAACCAAAAATGAAGTGGTAAAAGGTTTTTGTAAAAAAAGCTTTTTCTTTAAATTTAAAACAAAAAGGAAATGGGTTAGATTTCCCCCTTGGGTTTGAAAGTATATGCAGCTTTCATTGGAAAAACCCCACTGGATTTCAATTTCCAAAACCCCCCAAAATCAAAATAGAAAATTAAAAAGAACAGCCCTGAACAACTTTAGGGCACCCCAACAGAAATCGCTGTAAAAAAAAACAGTTCTTCAGTAAGAGCCCATCAGCCGCGGGAGCAAACCCTTCCCCGATCATTAAAAGTGAGGGGGATTTTTAGCTCCCCCGGGGTCGCCCCGGGCTTTATAGTGGGGGGTTTACGTCCCCAGAATCCCGCCGGGGCCCCCCTGATTGGGGTTCATCTCTGCAAAATGTTTCCCTGAAACTATCCCTTCTTTTTTCCCAAAAGTGCTTTGCCCCAAGTAGCCCAATTTTCTCGCAGCCCTTTTTTTAAAAAATCAAAAGCACACTTTTCGGGGGGCACACCAATCCCCCCAAAATTTTGCCTTTGTTTAGGGAAACCCAAAACTTTCCTGAAATTCCCAAAAAGAATTCCACTTCGTTAAATCATTCGCCCCCTCTAAGACACCATGGGACCGCAAAAAACACAACAGCTCATACAGAAAACCGGGGGTTGAATCCCTTTTTTTATACACTACAGGGTGAAGACGTTTATAAAGGGGGGGGCTTGCATTTTGTTTTGAGGGAAAGAAAAGCCCTCTTTTTTTAAAATAGCAGCTTAAGGACTGAAACCCTTTAGGAGGTGAATCAACCTCTTTTGGGAAAAGCCCTTTAAAAAGGCAGTAATTGCCCCGATCCCTCCCTGAAACTGGGAAAATGTACATAGAGCCATCAACCCCTGGTTTCACTACAATTTTTTAAAAGCTCAGAAGGGAGTAAACACAGAGTGGGGCAGGCACCCAAACACACGCGGGGGGCGTGACAAAAATTTTCCCTGTCTGGGGCATATCCCAACGGGCTGAATGAAATGCCCCCACCCAAATCACATGCAGGGGGCGGTCTGGCCCCGGGAAATCGACCAGGGGGTTCTGACCAGCATCAGAAATAAAACAGATTTACAGCGAAGCGATATTCTAAACCAAGTGACAGGGTAATGCAACCCCAATTACAAAAGTGCTTATTTTTTACTGCCCCCCAAAATCTAGACATGATCTTTTAAGGGAAAAAACCCCCTTTAATCTGTTGATGTTTGTTCAACAATAAATGTGAATTATTGTTCATAAAAAAAAACATCCCTAAAAATAAGTCTTAGCCGTCTTTAGGGCAAAAATTTTAATTAAACACTGTCTTATTTTCGGGAACAGGGTATAATACTGCCCCCTATGTAAAAATTAACAAACTTTAATACTCCCCCTATGTACGGGGTTTAAAATAAAAAATCGCCCCCGTACAAGAATTAAAACTACTAAATCTCCCTCCTTTGAACAAGAATATAACATTTTTAAATACTGCCCCCTTGTACAGAATTTTAAAACTTTAATACTGCCCCCTAGTACAAGAACATAACTACTATAATTCTCCCCCTATGTACAAAAATATTACTATTTTAATACTGCCCAATGTACAAGAATATAACTACTTAATAGCCTCCTATGTAAAAAATAAACAAATATAAATATGTTCCTTGTACAAGAAAATAACTATTTTAAAATACTGCTTCCTATGTACAAGAATTTAACTACATTTTATTTCCCTTTTTTCAATAATATAACTCTATAATACTGCTCCAATGTCCGAAATAACACTATAATCTCCCCTTATGTACAAAAATTAACACTATAATATGCCCTATGAAACAAGAATAAAACTCTTTAAACTGCCCCTATGTACAAAAAAAAAAATTAAAAAAAAAATAATACTACCCCCTATGTACAAAAGAAGTTAAAAGACAATGCATTATGTGAACATGTGCAATGAGGAAGGGGGGGAGATCCCTCGGAAACGCGTTTTGCATTTCTTATTTATTTTATTTGGGGACAATAAAAAAAAAAACATTTTTTGTGGCTAGCGCCTAGTGTTTGCCGTTCTTTTTGTCTGTAGCGCTGTTTTAGCCCATCTTTTAAGTTTTCCCTTTTTTTGCTTAAACAAATAAAATAGGGAATTTTTTTAACTCATTCGTTCCGGGGGCCCCGTAATTTTTTGTGGGGTTCACCGCTGACATCGGCTAGACGGCGCTCGACACGATCCCCGGGGATCGTTTCAAAAGTTTTAAAGGGAAAAAGAGTTGTGCCTTTTTTAGCCAACTTACAGAGGGGGAGAGACAAAACACCGTAACTTTTTACATTGTTAAAAGTTTTACCCCCACGGGTGGCTCCCGCTTTATGTTTTAATTTGCAGTACCTGTTTTACTATGTTCAAGAATATAACTACTATAATACCGCTCCCTATGTACAAGAATATAACTACTATAATACTGCTCCCTATGTACAAGAATATAACTACTATAATACTGCCCCTATGTACAAGAATGTAACTACTAAAATTTACTGCTCCCTATGTACAAGAATATAACTACTATAATACTGCCCCTATGTAAAAAGAATAAACTACTATAATACTGCTCCTATGTAAAAGAATATAACTACTATAATACTGTCTCCTATGTACAAGAATATAACTACTATTAAAACTGCTCCAATGTACAAGAATAAAACTACTATAATTACTGCCCTCTATGTACAGAAATAAACTACTATAATACTGCCCCTATGTACAAGAATATAAATACTATAAAAATGCTCCTATTTACAAGAATATAACTACTATAATACTGCCCTCTTGTACAAGAAAAAAAAACTACTATAATACTGCCCCCTATGTACAAGAATATAACTACTATAATACTGCTCCTATGTACAAGAATATAACTACTATAATACTACCCCTATGTACAAGAATATAACTACTATAATACTGTCCCCTATGTACAAGAATATAACTACTATAATACTGCCCCAAATGTACAAGAATAAAAATTACTATAATACTGTCCCTATGTACAAGAATAAAAAACTACTTTAATACTGCCCCCATGTACAAGAATAAAACTACTATAATACTGCTCCAATGTACAAGAATATAACTACTATAATACTGTCCCCTATGTACAAGAATATAACTTACATATACTGCCCCCTATGTACAAGAATATAACTACTATAATACTGCTCCTATGTACAAGAATATAACTACTATAATACTGCCCCTATGTACAAGAATATAGCTACTATAATACTGCCTCCTATGTACAAGAATATAACTACTATAATACTGCTCCCTATGTACAAGAATATAACTACTATAATACTGCTCCTATGTACAAGAATATAACTACTATAATACTGTCCCTATGTACAAGAATATAACTACTATAATACTGTCCCCTATGTACAAGAATATAACTACTATAATACTGCCTCCTATGTACAGGAATATAACTACTATAATACTGCTCCTATGTACAAGAATATAACTACTATAATACTCCTCCTATGTACAATAATATAACTATTTAAAAATACTCCCCCCTATGTACAAGAATATAACTACTATAATACTGCCCCCTATGTACAAGAATATAACTACTATAATACTGCCTCCTATGTACAGGAATATAACTACTATAATACTGGCCCTATGTACAAGAATATAACTACTATGGTAATAGGTACACCCTTGCTAACGCGTTTCAGGCCAGGTAATGGACCTCGGTCACAGCATTCAAGGACTAATGGCCGGCCTGAAACGCGTTAGAAAGTGTTTACCTATTTGTTATGGATTTTACTACTCTACAATAAAGTTTTGCTACCTTTTATTGTAACGACTAGCTGTGTTAGTATGCACCGACACCGTGGATACGGGGGGCTTGGTGTGGATCCTCTGGATCACTGCACAGTCTAAGGGGTCCCTGGTCTTCACAGGTGGCTACCCCTGATGTGGCTGCTCGTGGTGGCAGCTGAAGTGCAGGTGACGGAGTCCAGGCAGGCACAAGCAGGTATAATGGCAGAATACAGCAGAACAGAGGTACAGGAACAGCAACCTGGACACAGCAGGGTTAAACATACACAGGACAGACAGACCGAACAACAGGTACCACCAGGAAACAGCGGTCAGACGCTCTGGTGGACGTAAATGAACTGTGCAGGAACACAGAGGTAGGAAGTTCGTTATATGCCAGGAGGTCGTAGGTCATTGGACAAGTATTTTGGACACTGTTCCTTTAAATCCAGATCAGGGAGCGTGCGCGCCTCCTAGGGAGCATGTGCAGACACAGGCAGGAGACAGGAGTAGGTGAGTACACAAGAAAAATGGGACATGGCAGGGACTGGGACAAACACAGGAACACAGAAGGGACACAGTCATGTCCGTGGTCCACAACGGGTACCACGACGTGGACAGTGACAGTACCCCTTTCCCCCCTTATGCCTCCTTCTTTCATTCCACAGAAAGGAATACCATATAGGTCTGAGCCCGCAACTACAACAGGGAAACCTTAAAAATTAACTACATGCTCAGTGTTGGCCAGTACCAGGGATAAATAGAAAAGGAGGTGCACAGGAGGAACAAACGGGGCACTAAACAGGATGGGGGTGACCATGAGCCAGTGGGTCAGGGAGGGTCACCTTGGATCCATGGTCAGTTCATTCTGTAACGACCTACGGACGCCGGGTGCTTGGTGTGGATCCTCTGGACCACCACGAGCGTAGATGGTGGAATAGCAGACCATGCCAGGGAGTGGAATCTAAGGGGCTCCGGAACAGACATCGCTGATCGCTACCCCTGAAGTGGCTACTCGTGGTGGCAGCTGAAGCGCAGGTGATGGAGTCCAGGCAGGAGCAAGCAGGTATAAGGGCAGAATATAGCAGAACAGAGGTACGGGACGTCACGGGCAGCGGTAGTGGATCCTCTGGACCACCGCAAGCGATGGCGTAAGCCACGCCAGGGAGCAGAATCTAAGTAGCCCCCGGTTTTCACCAGAGCCCGCCGCAAAGCGGGATGGACTTGCTGCGGCAGGAGTCTACCAGGTCGCTACCCCTGACGTGACTTGCTTTCGGAGGCAGCCGAGGTGTAGCGTGGTACAAAATCGGAAGGCAGACTCGTAGTCGGGGACAGGCAGGAAGGTCTGGGCAGGCGGCAAGGTTCGTGGTCGAGAGACGGAGGCAAACGGTACAGTACACGGTAATCAGACAAGACTTCATGAACGCTTTCTCAGTAGGCTAAATGGCACTAAAGAACCGGCAGGGTAACCAGGAAGAGGCAGGCTTAAATAGGGGCAGTGACCGGCAATAGCAAATTACCGGTGCGCTGGCCCTTTAAATTTAACACTGCCGGGGAACCGGCGGATGAACTAGCACGCCCCCCTTTGGCCTCCCCCTCTTCTGGCCTGAAGGAATTTCCGGATTACATTAGGGCCCAGAATATTGTCCTCTGGCTCCGGGACATCTTTTCCCGGCCAAAAACCCCTTTCCCAGCCCGATGAGAAAATTGGAGGGTTCCCTCTAATGGTCTTCATGGCCAAGACCTTCTTTGGTAAAGATTTTTGGTGGCTCTGCTACGGGATTTTGAAGGAGAAGTTTTCCCCGGGAAAAAACCGTTTCGGGGCCCCCGGTTTTAAAGAGGGAGATGTGGAAGGAGTTCGGGACACGCAGGGGGGGGAAAGCCGAAGCTTGTGGGGCACGGGGTTGATGCGTGGGAGAATCTCGAATGGTCCCGGGAAACCCGGGGGGGTCCCAGTTTTTTTAGTGGGGATCTTAAGGCAGATGTACTTCGCTGATAACCAACCTTTGGGTTCTCCGGGAGAGTAGACTGGGGAAGGTCTTCTCCGTTTGTCTCCCTTGCCTCTTCATGGGGAAGCGCGGGGCTTTGCGAAAAAGGCGTGTCTGTTCCCTAGGGGCCTTTTAGGTCAGGACCAGATCCTCCAGGGCCCGGGGAAACTTCAGGGGGGCCCGGGGGGGTTAGGGGTGGGCGGGGAAAAGTGGGCCAAATGCGATGAAAAAAGGGGGCGGCCCCACCCAGACTCCGGGCCCCAAAGGGGAAATTATATGAGAATTAAGCCAGGGTAACGGTTACCCCCAGTCGCCCTTGACATGCCAAAAGAAATGGGTAGGTGTTCCAAGACCTGATTAACCCACCCCCACTTCCCCTTTGGTTTGTGGATGGTATTTTGAGGAAAAGTCCAGCTTAACCTGTATTTGGGCACGGGAGGGAGGGGCAAAAAATTGGAAGGGAATTTGGGGACCCACGGCCCCAAGAAATATCAGGGAAGGACCTGCAAGCAAAAAAAATGTGCGGGAAGAACGGCTGGCAAGAGGGAAAGAAGCAGAAGAAAGCCTGGCAGGGGAAATTAAAAGGGCCATCTTTGGAACCAATCGGGGACAAACCCACCCACGGTTTTAAAGGGAAAACACAGAGGGAGTTTTCCGTAAAAAAAATTTCCATAGCCACAGGGAGTCCAAGGGCATTTGGGGGGGTTTGGGTTAGGGGGCTGAAGAAAACCCCTGCCGGCTTGTGACGGGGAGATTGTTTTGGGCCAGGAAGTGCAAGAGGGCCGAATGCTCGAACATCTTTAGCGAGGTCAGGCCCCCAAATTAAAAGCGGGGGAGTTCAGGGAGAAAGGGACTTTTGTACCCCTGGGAAAGGGCCCGCCATTTGGGCAATGTCCCAATTAAGTATCCTCTTTTCCCCGAAGGGGGGAAATAAATCTTGCCCGGGGGGAAATTTTCGAAGATTACCCGATGCAGCGGGGATTTGGTTCAGGGGGTGATGTGTCGTGGTGCGGGTTTATCCCCTATCACGTCCCAAGCCCCGGGGGAGAAACCTCCGCCCTTTACATTTTTTTCGTGGGCGGGGAAAAAGAAATTTAGAAAGTCAAACAGGGGAAAAAAAGATGCGACCCCGGGGTGGCCTTTTGGGGGGTTTTTTTGCCCGATTGAGGAGATTTTTGTGGGGGCGGTTTTACGCGTTTTACCGGGGGGGAAGGGGCTCCTTTTGAGGAAGGGGTTGCGCCATTTCCCCCAAGGCCGTTTATGGCCCGTAATTCCCGGTCCCCAAAGGGAAATAGTTCCTCTCTGCGGCCCAGAAAGTTTTGGGAAAAAAAACCCCCCAGGGGGGGTTCTTTCCCTTTGGGGCTTTTTTTTGGGGTAAGCACAGCCCCAGCCCCCACCCTGGGGCATCGACCCTAGGGAAAAAACGGTTTTCCCTAAACTGGCCCGGGAGGGGTATGGTGCAGAGGCAAAAGGGCCCACTTCAATTAGGAAAAGGGTTTTCTGCCGGGCGGCTGGCCCCGAGGGTTGGGATTAGCATTCTTTTGGTTTGCACCCCTATAGGGGGACACCCCGCGGGGGAAAATGTGGGTTTAACTGTCTATAATAATTAGCGAAACCCAAAAAAAATTTGTATGGCCGGAGGGCCCCCGGTCGTGGCCAAATGTAGAAGGGCAGGGCAATTTCACGGGGTCCATTTGTTTGGCCTTTGGCGGAAAAAGACGTTGCTGAGGAATGGGAAGGGCTTTTCTGATGGAATTTGGCACTTTTCGGGGCCCCCTTTAAAGGGGTTGGGGAACCCGTCGCCTGGACTTTATGGGACTCAAATTTTGGCAGGAAACACCCCCATGTCATCCAAAATAAATGATTTCACATGTTTTAAGGAGTTCCCCGAAAAAGGTCTTTTACAAATTCTTGGAAGACGGGGAGGTGCATTTCGAGTCCCAAGGGCAATTTACAAGGGGGACTCGAAATTTCCCGTGTGGGTATTGAAAGGAAATCTTTTCCCTTTTCACCCTCACGCGAATAAGGTTGTAAGGCCCCCCGAGGTCCAATTTTTTGTGAATTTTTTGGCTCCCCAAAGGGTCAAAGAGTTCCCTGATCAAAGGGGAGTGGGTTTTCGGACCCTTTTCGGTGTTTTTTTTTGGGGCCCCCCGGTAGTCAATGCAAGGACTTTGGGGAAAAACTCCTTTTTAGTTATGAAAAAAAAACGGCCCCAGCTCGGGGAGGACTTGGGGGGGAACGCTTTTTTTAACGGTAATCAGCAAGACTTGGGGAACGCTTTTAGTAGGCAAAAGGCATAAAGATCGGGCAGGGTAACAGGAAGAGGCAGGTTTTAAATAGGGGCAGCGACCGGAATAGCAAATTACCGGTGCGCGGGCCCCTTTAAATTTAACACTGCCATCACGCGCATGCACTAGGGAGCGGGTCGCGGGGCTATGGGACAGAGATGCGCAGGAGCGTGGCGGGTAATAGCGGGGAACCGGGGGGGGAACAAGCGCGCCCGCGACCCGACATGCGGGTCGCGGCGCCGCCCGGCAGCGGGGCACGGATGCGCCCGTGACCCGGGATGAGGGTCGTAGGGGCATCCGTGAAACAGGAACAGCAACCTGGACACAACGAGATTAACTACCTACCTGCGTCCATATAACCATGTGGCTGTAAAGATGCTACAGAAAGTGTGTGACAGTGAGACTTGATTCAAATATAGGTCTTACTTGCCAACCCTTCCGGTAGGTCTGGGAGACTACTGTAAAATAGAGAGAGCTCCCGGACTCCTGCAACAGTTGGTAAATGTCCTCCCCTGTAGCCTACAGCTACTAAAAGATTTTGAGCCGCCAAGGAGTTTAGCCCCGCTCCCAAGTCAGGAGGCAGGGCCAAGAAGGAGAGGAGAGGAAACACCCAGTCTGTAATAAGAGAAGGTTAATAAGAGAGGTTATTTTACCCCGGGACTTTGGGTCAGCCAAACAGGGGGGGTTTTTGTCACCCCGAAGACCCCCCTAACCCGGGTACTGGAAAAAGCCAAATTTTTGTTCAGAGCGAACATTAATGTGTGGTCTGCTTGGGAAGGGTTTAAAAACTATGGACCTTTCTTCCTGAAAAAATTAGCCTGCGTGTAGGCCCCTTTGCTGGTTTTGAAAAAAAGGGGCCCCTGTTGTTTTTCTTTTTTTTTTTAAATTTTTTTCGAAAGTAATAATTTCCCCCTTGGTTTTATTGTGTAAATTGGGGGTTTTTTTCGTTGTTAGGGGTTCATTGGGGTGCTAAAGGGATTTTCTGCCCCAATATTATTTGTTAACTGCATGATTACTATTCAGATGTGCTGGAAAATGTGCATGGTTTGGGGGGCACAAAAAATTGCTATGGGGCCCCATCTTCTTGCACTCTCTATTTAGCCTTTGATACATTCAGGTAAAGAGTTAAGTGATGGATATGATATAATGTAATATGTATAATTTATTGTAATTTTGTTTTATTTAATTACAAGGGTTTTCTCACTAGGCTGTTTCACAGAGTCTGCTCTTCACAGTCGGTTTTGAAGCAAGCAATGTCCCAGAGAAAAAGTGATCTTTTTAAGGGATGTTAGTGTCCTGGTACAGGGCATGATTGGACCAGTCCTCTGACATCCAAACCACACAGAACTCAGGCTGGCATGGAGGAAAGATGAGTGGTGAAGGCGACTGTCAATCACCACTAAACTATCTGCAGCCCAGCACTAGGGCAAACAGAAATAACAGACGGGTGTGGTGCAGAACCTGTCAATAACCACACAGGCAGTACTGGGATCAGCCGCGGTTCAGACTAGTACAAAGGAAACACACAATTCAGGTGCCAAATCATGGCCAAAAAATCTCTGCCACACTCCACGGGCAGAGGACTGCACTTAAACAAAGCAAAATCAGAACAGCAATGTATTTGGCAAGGGTAAGTTCATAGGACTGATTTGGATGCTGAATTTTCTATATACAAATCAGCATCTAAACCTTGTCTCAAAAGCGCCTTTTCAGACAAGGTTTTGATCAGGTTTTGTCAGGGGAGTCGCTATCCTACTACGTAGCCTCTTACCGCCATCAGGATGAACCAGTAAGTCCAGATGTGGTAAGGGGTTAAGCTAATTATGGCAAAAAAAATATTACTACACTTTCTTTTAATTTATATGTGTTGTACATAAAGTGTTGACTGTATTATATTTATGGCTATAAGTGGTGACGTTCACCCAGGCTCGAACTGGGCCGCCGGGGGATCGGTGAATCCCCCGGTGGGCCCCCGAGCCCTGTGGGCCCGGACCCAGTGGGCGCTCCGGGCCGGGGCCCTCCGGGCCATCCTGGTCCCGAGCGCCCAGAGACCCGAGCCCGGTACCCGGGGGAAACTAATGTCCCCGACTCCCGGGGCTGTGCGTGTCAGCGGACACAGCGCCACTAGCTGCGCTCCGCTGATCCCCCCGGCAGGCTGAAGGCTTAGGCCTTAACCCTCCCGGGGCCCCGACCCCTATGCTGACGTAGGCGGCGCGGTGATGTGACGTCACCGCGCCGCCTATGCAGGACGGAAGGAGCCGGCGGCAGGTTGGAGCGGCAGGACCGACCAGGAGCCGGAGCGGTAAGTGATTTTTTTTTTTTTTTTTATCTGCCTACAGGGTCCCTGGCTAAAAAAGGGGGTCCTAATTTACCAAGGAGGGGGGGCTTTTGGTTAAAAAAGGGTGGTCCTGATTTTTTAAAAAAGAAAGGGGGGGCCCTGGCTCAACAATTTTGGGGTTTTTTTGATTTTACAAGGGGGTCCCTGGCTACGAGGGGGTCCGGGCTACAGAGGGGGGTCCCTGGCGACAAAGGGGGGGTCCCTGGCTACAGAGGGGGGCCCCTGGCTAAAAAGGGGGAGGGCCCTGGCTAATAAATAAAGGGGGGCCCTGACTACAAAGGGGGGTCCCTGGCTAATGAAAGGGGGGCCCTGACTACAAAGGGGGCCCTGGCTAATGAAAGGGGGCCCTGACTAAAAAGGGGGGCCCCGGGCTAAAAGGGGGCCCTGACTACAAAGGGGGCCCTGGCTTTTGAAAGGGGGGCTGACTACAAAGGGGGCCCCTGGCTAATTAAGGGGGCCCGGGCAAAAGGGGGCCCGGGCTACAAAGGGGGCCCTGGCTATAAAGGGGGCCCTGGCAAATTTAAAGGGGGGCCCTGACTACAAAGGGGGCCCTGGCTAATAAAGGGGGCCCGCTAAAAAGGGGGGGCCGGGAATAAAGGGGGGCACGGGCTAAAAGGGGGCCCTGGCTAATGAAAAAAGGCCCTGACTAAAAAGGGGGGCCCCTGCTAAGGGAAGGGGGGCCCGGGCTAAAAGGGGGCCCTGGCTAATGAAAGGGGGGCCCTGACTAAAAGGGACCCTGGCAAATGAAAGGGGGGCCCTGACTACAAAGGGGGCCCTGGCTAATGAAAGGGGGGCCCTGCTACCCTAGAGGGGGCCCTGGTACCTAAAGGGGGCCCTGAACTACCTAAATAATAAATGGGGCCCTGACTACCCCCACGTAGCAAAAAGGGGGGGGGGGGCTGACTTCTGCACACTAGCTAAAGGAGGCCCCTAACTCCCTGTATACTATTTTAAGGGGCCCTTCTTAATTGCCCCTGTGTATAGTCCCAAAAAGGTTAACGGGAGGGGCCCTAACTGCCTGTATACTACCTAAAGGGGGTCCCTAACTGCTTGCAGCCTATATAAAGGGGACCTAACAAACTACAGCTTACCTAACTGGGGGAAACCCCTACCTACAGCCTAACTAATTGGGACTCGCCAACACCTACCTACAGCCTACCTAACTGGGTCCACCAACCTAACTGTAGCCTATCTACTTTCCTACTGGGGCCTGGGTTATCTACCTGGGGGGTTTTACCTACCCACCTGTGGATACTAGGATATTAGGGCCCCTAAGTTATGGCTTGTACCCGCTCTTTCACCCCTGGTAGTTTTGTACAGAGGGGGGAATAGGTAAAGAGTGCTGGAAAAGTGAGGATTCTAAGATATTTGTGTGTAATTTCTGCAGGGATGAGTTGGGCCGGGACGTCATCTGGCGGTGTGGAACGGATGCAGAAGAAAAGGGAATAAGAACGGACTCAAAGAGAAGGAACGGGCTCATCAGATATGACATCTCGGTGGGGTCCCTGATTTAGGGGTTATTTTTTATATTGTATGTGATGGTGACCTGAGCTGGTGTCTGACCACTATGTGGTCTCTATATGGCGGTGTTGTGGAGCCGGGTTTTTCAGTAGTTCCTGATTGTAAGAGTGAGGGAACACCCGACCCTGTGATAGAAGTTACACTTTCTTTCTTGCTGGTTTTTTATTTTAGAAAGGGGGTGAGGTGCGTGACCAAGGGAAAAAGTGGAAAGGGGTATTGTATGTGGGTGGTGGGGGATTGGATGGAGCTACTTAGCCCGTGTCTATGATGTGTTAGACTGACAAATGTGTGACTACATTGTACTACACAATACAGTTCTGTTTTGTACACTGTATTATGTGGTAAAATGGGCGCGTTTATGTCCGAGAGGCCGGTAACATTTTCATGTACAGTACGATGGGCCCCCGAGATCAACTCCCCTGTGGGCCCCCCAGTCCGACACTGCGTTCACCCCTTACTATTACATACACTATAAAAGCACCGGTAGATATTATCTGCTGGCCATGGGCTCTAGTCAGGAGGCCGCCGGTTCTATTGTGCAGCCGCCCACCCTGAATTCAGTGTCACACTACCTTGTAAACCTAGAGAACAATGGTGGACTTGTTGTTTTTTCTCCCACTTCCATGGCCCAATGCTTCAAAAAATTGTAAAACACCTGGCGGCCCAAAATGCTGTTGTCTCCAAAATGAAGTTACTGCTGGAAGGTTTCACCTGTACTGATACCTCTAGGGCAGTGTTCCCCAGCTCCAGTCCTCACGCCCCACCAACAGGTCATGTTTTCAGGATATCCCACAGAATGCACTGACAATAATTAAATCACCTGTGCAATGCTAAGGAAAGCCAGAAAGCACGACCTGTTGGTGGGGTGTGAGGACTGGAGTTGGGGAAATACGACATGGCAGCCAACAACCATTCAGCAAAATCTACACTCCAAATAGTGCTCCTTTCCTTGTACAACCTGCCATGTACCTGAACAGCAGTTTACACCACGTTGAACTATGAAAATTCATATCAAGTTCGGGCGTTCTACAGCATTCCTTGTGAAAATTAAAAATTTTCAGCTAAAACTGCACATTCTTGGAAAAAATTTAATTTTTAATTTTTGCAGCCCAACACTAAAATAGTCAATGTTGGGTGGTGGAGTCACCATATTCACTATACCTCTGGGGTTTTTCTTAGTTCACTTATTGTGCCCCCATAAGGTTAGAAAAAGACTTCTGGGGGGAATCTTTACATCACTTTTTTTTTCTTTTTTTTTTGTTCTGACTTCCCCTGTAACTGGGGCTAATATATTAGCCTTAGTTACATTGGAAATACAGCGGGAAACAATCCTCTGTACTCACCATAGAGCTGATCTGGGTCTGATAAGACCCAGCAGCTCAGACAGTCAAGTGCCACCGGACCGGGAAGCAGGAAATCAACAGGCTTCCTGTCTGTCAGTGCTCATTGAGCCCACTATACACAGTGATTGAGAAGGCAGGGGTGGTAATAAACCAGCTCTGCCTTCTCAGTGGAGAGTCCAGCTATCGCTGACAACCAACTCTCCACCTGCACAATCACATGCAGAACATCTGTGAAGCGATAAATTGCCTCCGCCCAGTCCTTTAAAGTTAACAGATTAGCAAGTATTTAATAAAATAGTGAAATCTAGATCCATATAAACTTCAGAATATTTATAAAAACAGGATCTGCTGTAGGCACCATAACAGACTTCACTATAGCTTCTCAGCCCTGGGGGAGTCGGAAATTACTTCCCCGCAACTGAATTATATTTTTTCTTTAGATACGTAGACGACATCATTTTGATATGATCTGGTTTTGACAAACACTTTGATAATTTTATTGTGTATTTTATTGAAATCAAGGACAATTGTCACATCAAATTATAGAAAACTCACCCCTACATACGCCCTACTGCATTATAAGAACATACTAACTGGGTTTTGCCTTATGGCTAGTCTATTTAATACTAAAATGCATGAATAGCGATGAGGATGGTTTTCATTGAAAATAGTTTTAAAATAAGTAAAAAAAATATAGCATTATTCGCCAATTATTGCTTCTAGGTTGTAATGTGATTCCTGTAGAGGCACCATATTGCTCCAGGGGTTCTTAATATTGACCTATAGTGACTTCATGCACAGCCATACAGGGTCATGTACACACCAATGCTGTCAGATGCTGCTAATTTAAAGGATAACATTTGGGATAATTTAAGAAGTGAATAAATGATATAAAGAAACTTTTGCAGTGAAAATATCTGGAAAATTGCAAACTGATAGCAATTCTGAGGAGTCAAAACTGACAAAGGCACATATCTGAAATTCTAGACATCTACTCGGCCTGTTCAGCGAGGAATGCAGGAAATGTATGTAAGTAAAACTAGTGGTGCAGAAACTACTATAGAGAGGGTCTAGTGAGTCACTGAAGGTGACCTGCGGAAGATGGTGTCATCTACAAGATATCATGGTGGTGTTCTGTGTGCTAATAGCCATGATATATTTAATAAATCTTATTTATCTTATCATATACTGTATATTTCATTGTATCTGACATCTTATAACTATATTTATCCATTAGTGAAACCATGCAAAATCAACACAGAAGAGTGAATTTAAAAATATATATATATATAGATCCATGTAAACTTCATGAAAGTTAAAAGCTAGGGAACTGCTATGGGCACTCTAACAGACCCCACTAGAGTTTCTTAAAGGGGTTTTATGGTAAAGAAGCTGGCAAATTCAATCATACACATTTTCACCATTTATCATTATTAAAAATTCTGTACCATTTTAAAATTTTTATAGCTACATTAGTTACCCACAGTGAACAGTTCGTCTCTAGGGGATATGACCAGTGATGAGAGCTTCTCAGTCCTGGTTGCATATGCTCAGACATTACCTCTCCTCTCAGGCAACAACTGTCAGTATCTTCCCTGCTTAGTAATCACACACACTCACTGCTGAGCGAATGTTCAACTCCAGGTTCTGCCGTTCTACTCCTGCCCTCTGTACTCCTTAGTAATCACACACACTCACCGCTGAGAGAGTGTTCAACCCCAGGTGCTGTCACTCTACACCTGTCCTCTGTACTCCTTAGTAGTCTCACACACTGACTGCTGAGCGAGTGTTCAAACCCAGGTTCTGCCATTATACTCCTGTCCTCTGTACTCCTTTAGTAATCACACACACTCACTGCCGAGCAAATGTTCAACCCCTGGTTCTGCCATTCTACTCCTGTTCTCTTTACTTCTTAGTAATTAGTCAAACACAAATAGATGAAAAGAAAAAATAAACCTTAATCAGGCGGAAAAATAAACACTACATGTTTGATCCCTACAGGGAATTGAACCTAGGACCCCTATGCTGAGTGGCAGAACTGCTAACGCCTCAGCTACATCATAGCTACTCACAGCTCTTTACATTAAAAAAAAGACCTTTGTTTGACTAGAGCGAGCAAACTGTAGGGAAAGGCATGGTGATGTCAAGCCTCCTTTTAAACACACTGAAAGCTGAAGCAGGACAAACCAGGCATCAAATGCCTTTGTGGTAAAACCTCTTGAAGCCCTTTAGTAGCCATCCAAGAGTGTGACATTACTGATATTCAATAGAAAATTATGGAGAACTCATAGAATTTTTTGGATGTTTTCTGGATGGAGGAGATTTTTGCAAAATGTTTAAATGGACACCACCCTATAATTGAATTGAAAGACAGTACTTAACAGACATATCTTTTATTGCAATAAATATGAAAAATGTTGTACTTTCAACAAAAAAACACACAGGCTTTACTATGAAATCATTGTAGGTCTGCCTTGAATTTGCAGTGATATTTGTGGCGGAAAATAATCTGCAGCATCTGAACTGAGCCTTAGAATTTCTCACATTATGTATGAATTTCATCTTGTAATTGGTCATTTCAAAGCCAAAGCCAAGCCAAGCTCCTATGACAGCACTGCAGTCCATATTATAGGTTGTATATTGCATGAAGGTCACAATCTGCCCAGCCATACTAGTGAATTAGGCTATGTCTACACTGCACAGAAAAACGTCCGTTTTTTTAGCGTTTTTCGTTTTCTAAAAACGCTAGAAAAACGACTGTAATCATCTCCCATAGACGCTAATGTAAAAACGTGCTGCTGTCTACACTGAGCTTCTTTTTTCTGCTCGTTTTTTTTACAGGTATTTTTCAACATGCTCTAAAAAACGGCAGTGCCGGGCAGAAAATTTCTACAGGAGTCTATGGAAAGCGCCGGACGTCCTTTGCCGCGTTTTTGCTGCGTTTTTTGCCGCTATTTTTCAATGAAAACCCTCCCAGGAGACCCAAGTCCCACCTATAGTGGGTGTAACAAAGGTTATACCTTATCAAATTTGCATACAAGTGTCTGATGTGCCCTTGTTTGTACCTTTTGTAATAAAGTGATCATGCTTTGGCCACTAACGATTTTTGCACAATTCATATATTTTTCGCTAAAAATACGTTTTTTACAGATTTTGGCGCCAGAATCTGTTTTTTTACGGATTTTGGTGCTAAAATCCTTTACTGAACATATTTTGGCGCTAATAAAGTTATATAGCTTCTGACGCCAAAAATAAGTTTTTTTTTACGGATTTTGCCACTAAAATCCTTTACTGAACATATTTTGGCACTAATAAAGTTCTCACTTCTGACGCAAAAAATATGTTTTTTGATGGATTTTGGGGCTAAAATCCGTATCTTTACAGATTTTGGCGCTAATAAAGCGATCCAGCTTTTGACGCAAAAAAATACGTTTATGGATTTCGGCGCCGGGTTACGGTTTTTTACGGATTTTGGTGCTAAAATCTGTATCTTTAAAGATTTTGGTGCTAATAGTGATCTCGTTCTGACACTAAAATATTTTTTTTCACGAGCTTTGCACAATAATGTTTTTTGGGTTTATGCCGCTATCCTTTTCTTACAGATTTGACGCTAATAGTTATCTTGCTGTATGGAAAGATAATGTGGGTTTTTGTGGATTTTGGTGCAAGAATCTGGTGCAAAATTTAATAAAGTAGTTGCACATAGCAGCACACAAAGGACAATGTGCTCAAAATGGCTACAGTGATCTAAAGGAAGTGACTACTTAGCATGGTAACTCCACCTGTAGGGTGTAGTTTACATCCAATGGCTTAATTTGTGAATACATTAAAAAGCAGAGCAAAGACGCTTCAAAAAAACGGCCGTTTTTTCAGCTGCTTTTGGCAGGCAGTGGACAGAAAACTCAGTTTCATGAACGTTTTTAGTAATTCGTTTTCAGGTCGTTTTTTGTCCACTGCAGGAGAGACAGAGCCTTAGAGGCGCACTTACATATTCAATAGCTGAAGGCCAAACACCCACTCTGGTTTTGATAAGGAGAGGGGAGTAGGCTGCCACCAGACATCTTTGATGGTAGCTATTTTGCAAGGAGTATAAAAGAATAGGGCCCAATCCTTCTTGTCAAAACGATCCCATACAAATAAGAAAGTCAGCTGGTCCATCAACTTTTCTCTAAGACGTCAGGGTTTATAGGTTAAATTGTGGGTGGTTTTCCAATGTTCTTAATAGTCCTCATGGAAGGGATACTTAGGGTGCTCTTTCCAGCTGAAATAGTGAAAAATAAAATAAGTTAACATGAATATAAACATAAAAGAGATAAAGAAATATATATAATCTTAATACTATACAAAATGGGCGACATATATGAACGGGATTTGCGCCTGTTTTCTGGCGTATTCTGCGCCTCACCGGCCCGAATCCGCTGTTGGACGCAGGGATGCGATGATAGGTGCAGCCTTCGGCACTTTCACATGAAGGGGCGGGCAATGGGCGCGGTGTGGGCGTTCTGGGGCGGGACGCAGCGCGTTCGAAAACTCCGAGGCATGTACGATCGCGGGTTGGCAAAGTGCGGCGCAATGCAGCGCTCACCAGCTCCGACAGGCAGACCTAGTTGAAGTTGGTCTAAATGCTCCGGCGGAGGCGAAGTGAAGCGAGAACGGAACATGAGAGGAAACATAGAAGATCGCAAAAGAAATCTCGGCTCTCCGCTCCGTGCAGCATGGAGCATGATTCCAAAAATCGCTTTTATTAGGTATAAAACATTTTCAGAAAAAGAGCTCAAACCTTATTTAATAAAAAAAAAAAAAAAAAAAATCACTTTCCAAATATCTAGAACGGCGCAACATCAGGAATTAGGATCGTGGAAATTGTCGGGAAATACAGTAATTCAAATTCTGTAAGCGTTTCTCATTGGTCGGCAGAAACCGGCCAATCAGAATAGGAGCGACAGTGACCCATTAAAACCTATGGAGAAGTATTGACCAATCAAATTCAAAGGAGGGACAGTTCAAAATACAGTAAAAAGGCAGAAAAGAGCTGATTAGTTGAGCTAGCGGGGGCTTGGCAATCTTGTCCAATCAAAATAGGAGCGACAGGGACCCATTATAACCTATTGAGAAGTATTAACCAATCAAATTCAAGGCGGGACAGTTCAAAATACAGTAAAAAGGCCGAAAAGAGCTGATTGGTTGAGCTAGTGGGGGCTTGGCTATCCCGGCCAATCAGAGCGCGAGCTACTTGTCCCATTATAGTTTATGGAGAGATCGGGGCAATGAAATCTCGGCTCTCGGCGCCGTGCGGCATGGAGTATGAATAAATAAATCATTTTTATTAAGTGTAAAATATTATCAGATAAAGCGCTGAAACCTTCTCTAAAAATAAATCAATCAAATCCCTAACAACACGTTTGTTGCCGAGACCGGCGCTACATCAGGAATTGGGTTATAGAGAATTGCCGGGAAATATAGTAATTCAAATTCTTTAAGCTCTTCATATTGGTCTGCCGAAACCAACCAATCATAATATGCGCGAGAGAGATCCTGTATAAGCATTGGAGATGTATTCTCCAAACTAATTCAAAGGCGGGACAGTTCAAAATACAGTAAAAAAGGCAGAAAAGAGCTGATTGGGGGTAACGAAAAAAAACATATTAATTCAATAAATTCATTTTTATTTCTTTATTCATTAGCCAAGTATCAATAGTATGGGTGTAACGAAAATAAATAAATAAACATGAATTTATTGAATTAATTTTTTTTTTTCGTTACCCCCATATTATTATTCATTTTATATACACATCGGGACAACTTCTGTAGTGTTATAATTTGATTTCGGCCATGTACAGTTTCATTACAGATTGCATTAGAAAACCCATAGGTCCAAATAGCCGCGCCTCTTTTAACTTAGCCAATCACAAACAGAGCTCGCTCTGCATTTCTTTTCCCCATAGAACTCTATGAGAAGGTAGCTCACCGCTGATTGGCTAAGCTGGACGAGCCCTCTTTCTCCCCAACCAATCACAGTACTAGAATATTTCCCATAGACAGTAATAACTTTTAGGTGCGCCCTACTATCGCGCCCTTCTTTCTCCATCAAAATAGATGCACTACATCTATTTTGATTGTTGGATTCATATCTGCCGCCTGGGCTCAACCAATCAGCTCTTTTCTGCCTTTTTTACTGTATTTTGAACTGTCCCGCCTTTGAATTTGATTGGTCAATACTTCTCCATAGCTTATAATGGGTCACTATCGCTCCTATTCTGATTGGCTGGTTTCTGCCGACCAATGAGAAGAGCTTAAAGAATTTGAATTACTGTATTTCCCGGCAATTCTCTATATCCCAATTCCTGATGTAGCACCGGTCTCGGCGCCAAACGCATTGTTAGGGATTTAATTGATTTATGTTTTTAGAAGGTTTCAGCTCTTTTTCAGATAATATTTTACACCTAATAAAAATGATTTTTTTCTATCATACTCCATGCCGCACGGCGCTGAGAGCTGAGATTGCATTGCCCCGATCTCTCCATTGACTACAATGGGACAAGTAGCTCGCGCTCTGATTGGCCGAGATAGCCAAGCCCCCGCTAGCTCAACCAATCAGCTCTTTTCTGCCTTTTTACTGTATTTTGAACTGTTCCCCTTTGCCTGTCATTGGTCCATACTTCTCCATAGGTTATAATGGGTCACTGTCGCTCCTATTCTGATTGGCTGGTTTCTGCCGACCAATGAGAATAGCTTTCAGAATTTGAATTACTATATTTCCCGGCAATTCTCTCTATTGCAATTCCTTATGTAGCGCCGGTCTCGGCGACAAACGCGTTGTTCGGGATTTTATTTCTGTATGTTTATAGAAGGTTTCAGCTCTTTATCTGATAATGTTTTACACTTAATAAAAATGATTTTTTTCTTCATACTCCATGCTGCACGGCGCTGAGAGCCGAGATTTCATTGCCCCGATCTGGCCATAGACTACAATGGGAGAAAGTAGCTCGCGCTCTGATTGGCCGAGATAGCCAAGCCCCTGCTACTTCAACCAATCGGCTCTTTTCTGCATTTTTACTGTATTTTGAACTGTCCCGCCTTTGAATTTGATTGGTTAATACTTCTCAATAGGTTAGAATGGGTCACTGTCGCTCCTATTCTGATTGGTTGGTTTATGCCGACCAATGAGAAGAGCTTACAGAATTTGAATTACTGTATTTCCTGGCAATTTTCAATATCCTAATTCCCGATGTTGCGCCGGTTATTGATTTTTGGAAAGTGATTTTATTTATGTATTTTTTAGAAGGTTTGAGTTCTTTTTCTGAGAATGTTTTACACCTAATAAAGGCGATTTTTTGATTCATACTCCGCACGGACATCTTTAATGATTGCTCGCTGTTTTCAAGTCTCGAATCGGAATACATATTAGGCGCAGTCCCTTCTGCTCCTAAGTCCCGCACTGCACCTAGGTCCCCGCACTGCGCCCCACACACTGGTAAGGCGAGGCGGACTTTACACCGCATGTATGAGCGCACCTCGGCCCCGACATACATGAGGCGCAAATTTCGCCAGAAAACTGGCGAAAACATGCGCTCCGACGTGGTGAGGATCATACATGTCGCCCAATATGTCTAAAAAAATTTGGGTAAAATTTTTGATCGGAAATGTGGAGAAAGAAACTTACGGTTCGATATTCAGGTAACGCAAGTTTTGATTGACTCCATCAAGAGCTTTCATGTCTTCAGGACTTAATTCAAAGTCAAAGACCTTTAGAAGAAAAGTATATTTTTTATAATCATGACACCCCAAAAATTATTGAAAAATGATGTAAAAAGTTTTACATAAAAAATGTGGCTCGATTTGAAAAACAAGGAAAAAATGTGAAAATATATTGTGTCCTTCAATGTTACTATGTGAGGTGCAGAAGCGGCACCTGGGCCCAAAAGCCTGAGGAGACCCTGATGTTCCTCTACCACATAAGAAGACACCCTTATACATGCAATAGGTGAGGGGCCCTGATACAAATTTAGCATTGGCACCCAAAAGCTTCAGATCAGTCTCCTGGATGTATCACACCATTGGATCACGTCAGCTTTTATTCCTGTTTTAAGAGACGGTGTAGGTAGGATAGGCCATCAATGTCAAGTAGGTGCAGATCCCACCCCTGAGACCTGCACCTATCTCCATAATGGACCTCAGAAACTTCCAATTGTGAATGGAGAAGTGACTATACTTGCAAGGTTACTCTCTGTTCATTTCAATGGCAGTTCCGACTACAGGGGATCGGATGTACTTGGAACTTGGAACTGTACTTGGAACTCCCATAGAATTGTATAGAGATTAAAGGGGTTTTCTCATTACAAAGATTAGCTTTCAACATGTGGGGACAGGTAAATGGATACTTTTTTTCAGATACATTAGTCTTTTAATTTTATTTTAGATAGGAGATACGAGAGATTTTATCTGCTCTGAGTTCACACAGGTTCCTATGGTTGCCTGGCCATAGCACTACTATCTGGGAGTGAAGTCACCATGGTTGGGGGAGCTTACTCTGAGCAAATTAATTATCTCTAACAAGATAAGCTTTTGTTTACAGATAAACAATTGTTTTCACTCCTCAGAACACTTGTAGCTTTGATTACTAAAGATTCCTGCACTGCTCTTTGTAATGTCTCAGCTAGTTACAGAGAAGCTTAAAGGGGTTGTCTCACTACATTGATTCATCTTACCTCAGTCCTGTTTTCTTGGTTTCATTTTTAATTCACTGGCTTCCACTAGGCTGCAGTAGTAGCCAGGTCTGTAGTTATAGCAACCAATGCTGGCAGCCTATCATGAGAGATTGAACAGGTCTGTAGCTATATCGACCAGCGCTGGCAGCCTATCATGAGGGATTGAATAGGTCTGTAGCTATAGCAACCAGCACTGTCAGCCTATCAGGAGAGATGCTGAAGAGTAGTCCTGGGAAATCCGAGACTATGGGAGGGGAAAAGTTTATAGGAGCGCTAAGGAAAAACACTCGGTTTAAATTGTCAGAGTGTAAATTTAAAAGGGATTTATTTAACAGAGCATAACGCGTTTCATGGAAAACGTTCCACTTCCTCAGATGCTTGATATTCACTAGAAACAAAAGCGACTTTTATACACCTCCAGATTGAAAATGAGGCTACAATAGTAGCAACTTGTAAACAAATAGTTTCATTCATAAAAAACTTTGTTTCAACGATAGCAGCATCAATACAAATAACTTTAACATACTAATAAAATACATATATACAATACAGTAAACGATATCTCTATGATTTTCCACTATAAAGATTTTCCACTATATAAAAATACATAAAAATGCAAAAAAAAATTAAAAATTTAATTTTTTACTATATAATAAAAAAGTTAATTTTATATATGTAAAAAAAGGGGGGACTATGATAGAATATATTAATTTAAATAATTGTCTCCTGTACTTCATTCAGACCATAAGGTCTGAGGGTGTTCATGCGGTACATCCAATATATTTCTCTCAGGCCTAATCTTTTATTTCTATCTGGAACATGTAATGGTATTTGTTCTATGGGTGAATATTAAAAATAGGTTCTCTAGAATTATGAGCCTCTAATAGGTGTCTAGGCAGGCTGTAAACCAATCTTCCATGTCGTGCATCGTAACGATGCTTCACAAGCCTCCTAGACAATTTGGTTGTAGTTTTCCCTATATATTGGATTTTGCAACTGCAGGTGATTAAATACACTACAAAGGAGCTTGCACAGGTGAGGTTGTCTTTGATCTTAAAAACCTCTCCCGTTGATGTGGAAGTAAAATGAGTACCAGTAACAATTTGATCGCAACATTTGCAACAATGGTGTTAACGTGGGAACGAGCCCCCAGGAGGTAATGGATTTTCAATAGATGGATTTTCACTATGTTGTTTTAACCTTGAGGGTGCTAAGGTATTTTTTAATGTTTTGGCACGCCTATATATAAATCTGGGACAAGGGGGCAAAATACCTTTCAGACCCGGGTCTCTAAGTAAAAGACTCCAATGTTTCTTAATAATTGCTTGTATTGTCCTATATTGAGATGTATGGGTTGTTACAAAACATAAATCGAATTTCTTTTTGTCTTTTTGATTTGTTGTTTTTTCCAAGTATGTGGCTTGATTATTCACCTCTGCTTTTTTCATAGCTCCTTCTAGTAATTTTTCAGGGTAGTTCTTTTGTAAAAAAAAAAAAAGGAGCTTTGAAAAAAGCTCCTTTGTAGTGTATTTAATCACATGCAGTTGCACAATCCAATATATAGGGAAAACTACAACCAAATTGTATGAAACAGATAGAAAAAGTAAAGCGGCACTCACCAATTCCGGGTTTCCGATACTTTATTACAAAATCACATTACTGCGGCATAGGACGGACCAGACGGGTGGTTACAAAACGCCAACAATTGTTTCGCGCGATCCCGCGCTTCCTCTGGGCATAACAGGAGGTGACGCAACAGCGCCTTAAGAACCTCCCCACAGCCGTGTCATCATCATATACCGGCACTTCAAAACAACACAATGTAGTAACAATACATAAAAGTTACAAATCATTACACAATGATTATGAAACATATATTACAAACAATAAAATATTAATCATAAAAACGAGGACAGGTCATTTTTATCATTAAGTCCCAATATACCTAACGCTTCTGTGCGCAGTATCCACTGCGCTTCACATTGAAGAAGTCGAGTATGGCGATCGACTCCATTCCCTGATGTCATAATTCTTTGTAAACCTGCAAACGAAATTGTAGTGATATCATCATTATGGACCTCACTGAGATGTGATAGAAACCTAGGTGCTCCCTTCTTTGTTTTAACAGAATATAGATGTTCCCTAATCCTATCAAATAAAGGACGGATCGTTTTCCCTATATAAAACCGTCCACACGCGCACCATAGAACGTAAACCACAAAATTTGAGCGACATGTTATCAAATCATTCACTACATGTGTCACTGAGCCCATTCTCAAAACTCTTCCTGTTTTCATCATATTACAGAATGAGCAACTCCCACATCTATGATTACCTTTAGGGGCTCTGTCCCTTAACCAATTGGACTTGTTCACACTGGGTAATTTGCCCCGTACTAACTCGTCTCTTAGATTGCGACATCTACGAAAAGTGATGATAGGATTCAAATGTGTCTTTTGCTTTAGATCCTCATCATTACTAAGTATATGCCAATTTTTTCTTATGGCTTTCTTTATCACATCAGACATGTTACTATACTGAAATGACAACACAGATCTTTCATTGCCCTTCTTGACTCGTTTTTTATATAGGAGTTTATCTCGATCTTGATTAATCCTCAGACTGTTTCTGAACAGTTTGTAGGAGGTATAAGAAGTACTTTTTTTCCCCCCTTGTCACCGGGCTCGGCACTATTTAATTTCAATAGAGCTGTTTTGCAAGACGTGAAGGCATTAATTTATCCCGATGTTGTACAGAATCCCACCTCTGAAGAATTGAAAGCATTAAAAGATCTTAAAGCAAATAGAGAGGTAGTGTTGAAGCCCGCTGACAAGGGGGGTAATATTGCCCTCATGGATCGGAGCTACTATGAGGGTGAGGCTATGCGTCAACTGAGTGACGTTAATATTTATGAACGGTTACAAGGAGATCCAACATGCATTTACATGAATGGTTTACGGTCACTATTGTCTAAAGGTAAAAATATTGGGTTTTTTTCTAAGCATCTAGCAGATAAATTGTTTCCTCCTAAGCCATCAAAACCAAATTGGTATTTTTTGCCCAAAATCCATAAATCGTTGACGCAACCACCTGGTCGTCCAAGTGTGGCTGGCAGAGGTTCTATTACTGAACCATTATCTCAATATTTGGATTGGGTTTTGAGACCTATCCTTATGAGTCTTCCCTCATTTCTTCTGGATACAAAGACATTATTGCAAAATTTGAATAGCCTATCAGTGTCCCCTGATTTTAAGCTTGCTACAATTGATGTAGTGAGCCTTTACACTAAAATTCGACATAATGATGGTCTGATTGCTATCAGGTCTTTTTTTTAGGTAGGACAAATCGTGATAGTCAGCAAATTGAATTTATCATTGAGGCTTTAAATTTTATTTTGAGTCATAATGCGTTTGTATTTAATGAGGTATGGTATACACAGAAGACAGGAACCGCCATGGGTACCCCGGTAGCGCCGACCTTTGCGAATTTGTTTTTGGCATATTGGGAAGAAAACTATATTTATAATGTTAAGAACCCATTTTTGAAATATATAGCACACTGGTCCCATTTTATAGACGATATCATTGTGGTATGGTCGGGCACAGAGGCACAATTTCAGGAGTTTATTGTGTATATTAATGCTAACGAGGTGAACATGGATTTTACCTTTACTTTTGGAGATAAGTCAGTAGTGTTTTTTGGATATAGAAATTTTGATAAATGATGAACAAATAATAACAAAAAGTTATCGTAAACCAACATCAACCAATGCGCTGTTACATTACAAAAGTTTTCATCCAGAACATGTACATAGTTCCTTGCCATATGGTCAATTTTTGAGACTTAGACGCAATAATAGTGAGTACAGTGAGTTTTTAAAACAGTCATTAGATCTAGTGAAAAGATTGAGAGATAGGGGCTATGATGAAGATATTATCTCTAAGGCGTTTACTAGAGCGATTAATCAAGATCGAGATAAACTCCTATATAAAAAACGAGTCAAGAAGAGCAATGAAAGATCTGTGTTGTCATTTCAGTCTAGTAACATGTCTGATGTGATAAAGAAAGCCATAAGAAAAAATTGGCATATACTTAGTAATGATGAGGATCTAAAGCAAAAGACACATTTGAATCCTATCATCACTTTTCGTAGATGTCGCAATCTAAGAGACGAGTTAGTACGGGGCAAATTACCCAGTGTGAACAAGTCCAATTGGTTAAGGGATAGAGCCCCTAAAGGTAATCATAGATGTGGGAGTTGCTCATTCTGTAATATGATGAAAACAGGAAGAGTTTTGAGAATGGGCTCAGTGACACATGTAGTCAATGATTTGATAACATGTCGCTCAAATTTTGTGGTTTACGTTCTATGGTGTACGTGTGGACGGTTTTATATAGGGAAAACGATCCGTCCTTTATTTAATAGGATTAGGGAACATCTATATTCTGTGAAAACAAAGATGGGAGCACCTAGGTTTCTATCACATCGCAGTGAGGTCCAGCTTGTTGATCTCACTACACTTTTGTTTGCTGGTTTACACTGAAGTAGGACATCAGGGACTGGAGTCGATCGCCATACTCGACTTCTCCAATGTGAAGCGCAGTGGATACTGCGCACAGAAGCGTTAGGTATATTGGGACTTAATGATAAAAATGACCTGTCCTCGTTTTTATGATTAATATTGTATTGTTTGTAATATATGTTTCATAATCATTGTGTAATGATTTGTAACTTTTATGTGTTGTTACTACATTGTGTTGTTTTGAAGTGCCGGTATATGATGATGACACGGCTGTGGGGAGGTTCTTAAGGCGCTGTTGCGTCACCTCCTGTTATGCCCAGAGGAAGCGCGGGATCGCGCGAAACAATTGTTGGCGTTCTTTAACCACCCGTCTGGTCCGTCCTATGCCGCAGTAATGTGATTTTGTAATAAAGTATCGGAAACCCGGAATTGGTGAGTGCCGCTTTACTTTTTCTATCTGTTTCATGGACTTTACCTTTCATATTGCTGAGCACCACCAAGGGTATTTGTGCATGAACGGAGGTCCGTACAGCTGAAGGTGATCCATGTGACCCATGTTGTTGTGGCTGAAAGGAAGATAAGCCTACAGAAAAGGAAGCTTTAACCCCTTGGTGCCCGATATTGTTTTTCTTGTGTGATAGTACAACCAAATTGTCTAGGAGGCTTGTGAAGCATCGTTACGATGCACGACATGGAAGATTGGTTTACAGCCTGCCTAGACACCTATTAGAGGCTCATAATTCTAGAGAACTTATTTTTAATATTCAACCCATAGAACAAATACCCTTACATGTTCCAGATAGAAATGTACCGCATGAACACCCTCAGACCTTATGGTCTGAATGAAGTACAGGAGACAATTATTTAAATTATATATTCTATCATAGTCCCCCCTTTTTTTACATATAAAATTTACTTTTTTATTATATAGTAAAAAATTACATTTTTAAATTTGTGTATTTTTATGTATTTTTATATAGTGAAAAATCTTTTTAGTAATCATATAGATATCGTTAATTGTATTGTATATATACATTTTATTAGTACGTTAAAGTTATTTGTATTGATGCTGCTATGTTAAAACAAAGTTTTTATGAATGAAACTATTTGTTTACAAGTTGCTACTATTGTAGCCTCATTTTCAATTTGGAGGTGTATAAAAGTCGCTTTTGTTTTTTAGTGAATATCAAGCATCTGAGGAAGTGGAATGTTGTCCACGAAACGCGTTATGCTTTACCAAATAAATCCCTTTTAAATTTACTCTCTGACAATTTAAACCGAGTGTTTTTCCTTAGCGCTTCTACAAACTTTTCCCCTCCCATAGTCTCGGATTTCCCAGGACTACTCTCCAGCTTCACGCACCTTGGCGTCCTCGTGGCGCTTATCGGCGGGAATGGACGGGAGCTGCTTCATTGCCACTTTCACTAAATATCACTAAATGAGATCTCGTGCTGTACCGATATATGTACAGCTGTACCAGGTGAGCACTTGACTGTTAGTGATATAAAGTTTATCTGTCAAAGGAATCCAGTAGCGCTTTTTCTCCTTCTCTCTACCCGACCGGCTGTGTACGGCAAGGAAGAGATCATTCTCTAACCTATCAGGAGAGATCTAACAGATCTGTAGCTATAGCGACCCGAGGAGCTGATGCAGCCCATACAAGAGGGGATATCTAGGAATAGGTAGGACACTGTTAATGGACACATATTGCAAAGTGACTTGTTTTTAACATAAAAAGCAGCAATCCTTGTAGTGAGACAACCCCTTTAATATGTTAATCACTGCTATAGAACCACCCAAAGCCTAAGGAGACCAGAGTGAAAGAAAAGTTGGCTGTGACTAGGAAACTGCATGGTGAGAAAACCCCTTTAAGAGCACAAGCATGGCCAATTATCCATTCAGAATTGGGAGTTGCGGGTCTGGACATAGGTGCAGGTCACAGAAGCGGGATCCACACCTATTTGACTTTGATGGCATATCCGATTGATAGGCCATCAATGTCTGTGATGGGAGCACCCCTTTAAGGTTTCTTTCCTTAGAGTCCTCTTCTGGACTGATACCCACAGAATATTTACGGAAAGCCCATGGCAAATAGACCTTTTGGCCACGTTCATACATGGGGCCACATGTATGAAAACTATTTAGGTCTAAAAGTCACTTTTTTGCCCATAGTAACCTATGGGCAAAAAAGTGAGTTTTAGACCAAAACAGTTTTCATACATGTGGCCCCATGGTGTCTATGTGGTGGGATACATACCTGGAAATTCTGCTTGATTCTCTCGGGGCTGAAGCTTTTTGCAAGGACCACAATTCCCCTCTGCAGCAGATATCGCATGGCCACCTGCGCCGGGGATCGCTTCAGCTTTTCAGCGATTGTAGTTAAGACTGGGTTTTCAAGTACTTTGGGGGAATTTTGATCAATCCTGTAAGAAAGGAAAGAAGAATATTGTAATGTAGCATTTTTTAAAATGTTTTGGATGTTTGAACTACATTGATTTGTCTTTTTTTTTATTCTGCCCCATCATTATTTATAAAACATATACTAATTTTTAGAATGGGCCTAGGACAAACGGAAGATAAGAGAGGCAGCTGCCTAGGGCACACCAAAAAGTCCCATGATGGTCTTCATGGAGACTGTTACTGGTGCTATCACAAGAGCACTGGTATCATATAAGCCATGATGTAGAGTGTATTACATGGCTGGTACTACACTACCGTTCAAAAGTTTGGGGTCAACCAGACAATTTTGTGTTTTCCCTGATACTTTTATTTATCGAATGAGTTGCAAAATGAAAAGAAATCTCGTCCAGACATTGACCAGGTTAGAAATAATGATTGTTATTTGAAATAATAATTTTCTACTTCACACTTTGCTTTCGTCGCTCCCTTTGCAGCAATTCTAGCATTGTAGACCTTTGGCCTTCTGGCTGTTAATTTGCTGAGGTAATCCGGAGAAATTTCATCTCATGCTTCCAGAAGCCCCTGGCACAAGTTGGATTGGCTTGATGGGCACTTTTTGCGTACCGTACGGTCAAGCTGCTCCCACAACAGCTCAATGGGGTTGAGATCTGGAGACTGCACGGCCACTCCAATACAGATAGAATATCAGCTGCCTGCTTCTTCCCTAAATAGTTCTTGCATCATTTGGAGGTGGCTTTGGTCACTGTCCTGTTGTAGGATGAAATTACTCCAATCAAGCGCCGTCCACAGGTAAAGGCATGACTTGCAAAATGGAGGGATAGCCTTCCTTATTCAAAATCCCTTTTACCTTGTACAAATCTCCCACTTTACCAGCAGCAAAGCAACCCCAGACCATCACATGACCTCCACCAGCACCAGAGCAACCCCAGACCATCACATGACCTACACCAGCACCAGAGCAACCCCAGACCATCACAGGACCGCCACCAGCACCAACCCCAGACCATCACATGACCTCCACCAGCACCAAAGCAACCCCAGACCCACATGACCTCCACCAGCACCAAAGCCACCCCAGACCATCACATCCCTTTCCACCAGCCCAAAAAGCCCCCCAGACCATGTTACCTCCACCAGAACCAACCCCCAGCCCCTTCACATAAACCCACCACCCCAAAAGCCACCCGCCCCATCACATGACCCCAAACCACCCCAACCCCCAGACAATCACATACCCCCCCCAACCCCCCAAACCCCCAAAGACCATCAAAAGCCCTTTAAACCACCCCAACCCCAACCACCCATGCCTCCACCGCACCAAAGAAAACCCCAAGACCATCACATGACCCCACCAGCCCCAAAAGGGCAACCCCAGACCATCACATGACCCCACCAGCACCAAACCCAACCCCAGCCCATCAAAAGACCCCCCCAAAACACCAACCCAAAGAAAATCAAAACCCCCAAACCAGCCCCAAAAGCAACCCCAGACCTCAGTTACCTCCCCCAAACCACCAAAAAACCCCCAGACAAATCATGTTACTGAAACGGCCCTGGGTTTCGTTCACGGGACCACCGAGGCAAATTGGCGTAACCCACCCAGGGAGGGGAATCAAAGGGGGGCCCCCGGTTTTCCCCAAGCCCGCCGAAAAAGGGGGAAAGGTTTTGCTGCGGGGGGAATTCCCCCGGGTTCACTCCCCACTGGGGGGGCTTGTTTGTTTTTTGGGGCGCCAAGGGTACGAGGAAACGAAACGGCAGGCAGGCTCGTATTGGGGGACAACAAAGGTCGGGAACGGGGGCTCGGGTTTTCGTGGTCTTTAAAAAATTAAAAAGGCAGGACGGTCGGAAACACGGAAAAGGGAAAGACAAGAACAACTATAAAAGTTTTTCCCCCCACGGGAATTTTCCACTAAGGACCCCGGCCGGGGGCCGCGGGGAAGGGGGCCCGGGACTAAATGGGAAAGCAAAATGCCCCCGAAAATAAAACCAAATTTCCCGGGCGCACTCCCCCTTTAAATTAAAAACGGGCCGGGGGCCCCTGGCGGCCCCAAAACGGCGGATTTTACGCCCCGGGGAAGCGGAGCCAACGGGACCCGGGAGCGGGGCCGGTGTAATTGAACCCCGGGAAAGGGGGCGAGACAAACGGCGGGACCCCAAACCCCACGGGGCGGGAGGGGGGTTTCCGCGGGAGCAGGGGCAGGGGCCCCGCCGGGCCCCCGGGGAAACAGTGGTCCCAGGGGGTCCGTGACAGTACCCCACCCCCTTGGGCCCCCCCTTGGGCCCCCGCATTTACGGACTGAAGAAATTTTTTGGATGAGGCTGGGGTTTGGGATAACTCCTCCAGCCCCAAGACCCCCTTTTTCGGCCCAAACCCCCTTCCACCCCACCAGGAAGTTCGTTTCCCCTAGTTCCCTCTGCTCAAATTCCCCTTTGACCTGAAGACATTGGGGGGCATCGGGCCAAAAACCCGGGGGAGGAACGCCTTCGGAAAAATAAATTAAGGACCGGGGGGGTTCAATAAAAAGAAAATTAAATAAATTTTGGGGTTTCTAAACGTGGGAAGGGGAGCCGGATTTTTTGTATGACCCCCCCGGTTTTGATGCGGCTGATGATCTAAAATTGGGTCCCAAGAAGCGGGGCCCCCATTTTGTGAGAACCCATCTTTGGGCGGACAAAACAACAGACCACCCCTTGTCACCGGAGAAAAACCCGGGGAGGAGGTTTTCCCTTTCTTCTGCCCCCTTGATCTTCAGCGCCCCGAAGCGCAGCAGCGACGGGCGGCCCTGGCCCGGGGCCAGTTGGCCTTCTTTACCCTTGGGACCAGTGCGTCCGCCCCCAAAGACCTCGGGGGATTTTGCCAGGGGAGAGGAGGGCAGGGATGCAAGCCATACACATGTAGAAGGGGGAGAGCCCCGAAACCGGACCCCAAGGGAGTTAATGGAGAACCCCCGCCCCCCGGAGAAAAATTTGGGGGGGCCCAATCGCTTGGGTGCCGAAAACAAATTGGCGAAGGTAACACCCAAAAAGGGTTTGACCCCTCTACCTGGCCTTTTCTTCTGCGGAGGGAAGGGCGAAAAAGTCAAGCTTCACCGAAAGTTTTTGGTTGCACAGGGCTCGCCAAAACCGGGAGAAAAATGAACTCCCCGGCCCCGACACAATCTGCGGGGGAGTCCTTTGCAGAAAAAACACATGGGGGAAGAACAATTTCGCCAGGCGGGAGCGATGGCGGGCCTGGCAATGGGACAAAAGCGGCTTTTGGAAAACGATCCGTAATTCCCCAAAATTTGATGGTTTTTGCCAGCCGCCCGGAGGGGGGCCCCTTTTATGAATCCAAAAATGTTAAAACCAAAGGGTTTGGGTTGGAAGGGGGAGGGGGGCTGTATAAGGGCCGGGCTTGTGACGGGGCGCCCTTTTTGCGGCACGGGGAAGTCAAAACAAAGGGCCCTTTTAACGTTTTTTTCCCCAGCCAGGCCACCAATAAAACCCGGGGATATCAGGGGGAAAGGTTCTTGGGGAAAAGGGGGAATGACCCGCCCCCAATGACAATGCCCCCAAATTTTAAGAAACGTTTTGCGCAAGCAGGTCGAAACAAAATTTCCTTTCCCCCCAGGGGAACCTTCCGGGGGTCCACTGGCGCGGGCCGGGAGTTAGGCGCTCGGGAGGATTTTGCTCAGAAGAAAAAATCCTCCCCCCACCATTTGGGGAAAGGCAGGGGAAAGAGGGCTCAGCTTTCACTTTCCCTTCCTCCGCGGCCTGAAGGGGGAATCTGAAAACCGAATCGGAAAGAAGGGGCGACCACCTACCCTTTGGCGGGGGTTTAAGTCGCTGACCGGGTCCCCAGATTTTGGAGGTTTTGTGGTCCAGTAAACGGAGGGGAAAAGGGGCCCCTCCAGCAGATAACGCCACCCCTCCAGCCCCAAATTTTTTAGGGCTAGCAGCCCCCCCTTTCGCCAATCGGAACCTCTGGGGCCGATTAAACGTCTTGGAGAAGAAGCCGCAGGGTTATAGTCTTACCCGTGGCCCTTTATCGTAAAAACCCGGCTTTTGGCTCCTACAGATGAGGCATCCACCTCCTTTGTAAAGGGGTTTTTCGGGAAAACCCCGGACTTGAAAGGGAACAAGGGGCCCCCGGGGAAAGGGGAAACTTGACTTAGAGAACGCTTTCCTCGGCCTCAACCCCCCAGCTGCTTTTTGGATTAGCTTGTTTTTTTGGTGAGGGTCACTATCAGAGCCCCAGGGGAAGGGGAAGGGGGGGGAAAAAAGGGGCGATAGAAAATTGCAAACCCCAAAAAAACCCGCGGATACCCGCACCCCGACTGGGCGGGGCCATTTTGGCAAAAAACCGGCAGACAGTTTTTTCGGGGGGTCCTTTCCGTACCCTTTGGGACAGAAGATGACGTCCCCCAAAACGGGAAACCCCCAAGTCGTTGAATAGGCACCTTCCCCAGTTTTTGGCGTACAGGTGGGTTCCCCCGGGAAAACTTCCGGGTAACTTGACGAACAGGCGCGGTGGGGTCCGAGGTCGGGAAAGAGAAAACCAGGATGTCATAAAGGGGGACCACCACGCAGGTGAAGGGGGAAATCCCCTGAAGACTTCATTCACTAGCTCCTTAAAGACGGGGGGAACTTGCATATTTTTGAAGGGGCTTCACCGGGTTATTTCAAAGTCCCCAAAATCCCGGGTGTTGAAGGCCGTTTTTCCATTTTTCCTCTTGCGGATTGGGCCCAATTTTTGTAGGCCACTCTCAGGTCAACTTGAAAAATCTTGGCGCCCTGCAAGCGATAAAACCTTTCAGTGATCGGGCCATTATGGAAAATTTGGTTTTTTAAACCGTAAATCTTGTTAAAAGGCCCCAAAACTATGCAGGCCGCAAGGTACCGTCCTTCTTTTTTAACGAAAAAGAACCCCGCGCCAGGGGGGGCCGGGGATTTTCGGATTAACCCCCTTTCCGGAGATTCTCCTGGTTGAACCCCAACAGGGGCTTGGTCTTGGGAAACCGACAGTGGGTAGATTTGGGCCCCGGGGAGGATTTTTGCACCCGGCAGAAAGGGTTAAAATTTTGGGGAAAACGAAGGGCGATGCGGAGGAAACTCTCGTTTATGTCTCTCAGAGAACACATCGCGTACTCCAGATATTCGGGCACCCCCGGGGCCCAATGGCCCCCTGAAAGAGAGGGAACACCGGGCGAGGGTCCCAAACCAAACAACCCCCCCCCGGACATTTTGGGACCCCAACGAATCCCCCTTTCCCCCAAAAGAAAACCGGGCCCCGGGATAGAAGAGTGGAGCCGCACCCAAAGGGGAGCCGAGGGGGATCGCCGACGAGGAGCGGGGCAAAGCCCGTAGAAAGACTTTTTCCCAATTAAGGCAGCGCCCCCAAAAGGGAGGGACATTTGGGCTTATGACAATTTGGATGGTGCCACGAGCACTCCCCGCTACGGTTTGGAGCGAAAACGTTTCTCCAGGCGTATCACTGAACCCGATACGGGTTTCATTTAGGGCGGGTTTTTGAATTTCCCCGGCAAAAGCCCAGTCCAGAAACCCCGGGAATTTGGAACGGTACCATTCTCTAATGATTTCACGGGAAACAACAGACTGGAGAGGAGGATTTTTTCACCTAGGAATCCTCTCCCACAATCCTAGGTGCGGGAGTTTCCCCGTTTGGGACGCTTAGGTTTTAGTTCCCCCCCAAAAAAAAATTCCCCTTTTTGGGCGGGCCACAGTAGGGGGCACAAGTTCCTTTCCCGACGCGGGGCCAACTCTTGCCCAGGGGACGGGCCCGATTAATCTGCAGGGGTCCTGGTGGGTTTTGGGCCGACGTGGCGCAGGGGCCCTTTCCGGGAAAAATCGGTTCCCCGGCGGGGAAACCGGCGAGGTTGGGCTGACTGAGGGCTTTTTGCCGAAGTTTCCCCTTTTCCCCGGGTTTTTTTAAGCGAACTTCGATTAAAGGCGAAAACCGGGCATAAAGGCACTGAGGGAAAAAGGGGAAATGTCTCAAAAGCGGCCAAAAACCCCCCTTAACCCCGGTTTGGGGTTTTTTTCTTAAAGTAGCCCCAACAGAGCAGCCTCTGTTTATGATTTTTGGGGGAAGGCCAGAGTAGGAAATTTTCCCCCTTAGTCCCCTAACAGGCAGGCCCTCCTGGCGTAATTTTTTATAGGGGCCTGTCTCAGCAGGGGAAAGGGCAACGGGCTGGTTCCCCCGAAGAACGTTGGGGAAACCACTGAGGAACAACTTTAGATCCGCCGTCACGGGGGTTTTTTCGTTTCTGTCCCACAGGGGTGTACCCAGGGCCGGGGCCTTCCCGGAAAGGGAAAGGCAAAAACCAAAAAACCACCCTTTGCACGTTCAACGGGAAACTGATCAAAAATTACCCCTCCACGTGCATAGAGCATTGGGGGATAAAAACCCCCTGCAGTGTTTCGGGTCTCCGTCAAACTTAAAAACTTGGGACCCCCTCAGGGACCGCAGACCCTAGGGGCGGGGAAAAAACCGTTGGAGCGGGCAAAGGTGCGCTGCTGGAACGGTGACGATTTTGCTGCAACAGGGAAAGATACCCGGGTAAGTTGCTGGGGCCTTTTTGACCGAGTTGCTGTAAATTGGGGGGAAAAAAACGGCCCGTCCAATCCCCAAAGGCTGGGTTTAAGGGCACCTTAGCGGGATCCAGGGCCCGGGATCCTATTTTGTAACGGTTTTGGTGGGGGATCCACTGAACCCCCACCCCCCCCAAGGGCGAGGGCCCGTAACCCCCACCCCAGGGAGTTGGAATCTAAGTGGGCCCGGTATTCACCAAAGCCCCTGAAAGGGCGGGATGGTCTTGCGGGGCGGGTTTCCACCAGGTCACTCCCACTGGGGGGCTTGCCCTGCGGTGGGGGGCCCCAAGGGGTAAAAGTACGGGAAAAACGCAGGCACCGTAGTCCGGGGACAGCAGGAGGTCAGGACAGGGGGCTCTGGTTCGTGGTCGGTAAAAACGTAGGCAGAGGGTCGTAAAAAAAAGGTAAGGCAAGACAGGAACACACTATGAAGCTTTCACCACAGGGAATATTCACTAAGGATCCGGCGAGGGCCGGCAGGAAGTGGCCGGACTAAATAGGAGCAGTGCCCCGCATTGAACCAATTACCGGCGCACTACCCCTTTAAATTCAAACTGCCGACGCGCGCGCCCCTAGGGGCGGAGCTACGTGCCGGGAGACGGAGCCAGACAGAACAGGAGCGCAGCCGGGTAAGTGAACGCCAGAAGGGGCTGAGACATGGGCGGACCCCGAACCCGACGTGCAGGACGGGGCTCCGCTAGGAGCAGGGGCACGGGCGCGCCTGCGACCCGGGACAATGGTCGCAGGGGCGTCCGTGACAGTTACCTCCACCAGCACCAAACCAACCCCAGACCATCACATGACCTCCACCAGCACCAACCCCAGACCATCACATGACCTCCACCAGCACCAAAGCAACCCCAGACCATCACATGACCTCCACCAGCACCAAAGCAACCCCAGACCATCACATGACCTCCACCAGCACCAACCCCAGACCATCACATGACCTCCACCAGCACCAAAGCAACCCCAGACCATCACATGACCTCCACCAGCACCAAAGCAACCCCAGACCATCACATGACCTCCACCAGCACCAAAGCAACCCCAGACCATCACATGACCTCCACCATGCTTGACAGATGGCGTCAGGCTCTCTTCCAGCATCTTTTCAGTTGTTCTGCGTCTCACAAATGTTCTTCTGTGTGATCCAAACACCTCAAACTTTGCCACTCGGCCCTGAAGGCCAGCATCCCGGAGGTGCCTCTTCACTGTAGAAGTTGACACTGGCGTTTTGTGGGTACTATTTAATGAAGCTGCCAGTTGAGGACCTGTGAGGCGTCGATTTCTCAAACTAGAGACTCTAATGTACTTGTCTTGTTGCTCAGTTGTGCATTGGGGCCTCCCACTTCTCTTTCTACTCTGGTTAGAACCTGTTTGAGCTCTCCTCTGAAGAGAGTATTACACACCGCTGTAGGAAATCTTCAGTCTCTTGGAAATTTCTCGCATGGAATAGCCTTCATCTCTCAAAGCAAGAATAGACGGTCGAGTTTCACATGAAAGTTCTCTGTTTCTGGCCATTTTGCGAGTTTAATCAAACCAACAAATGTAATGCTCCAGATTCTCAACTAGCTCAAAGGAAGGTCAGTTTTATAGCTTCTCTAATCAGCAAAACTGTTTTTAGCTGTGCTAACATACTTGCACAAGGGTTTTAAAAATATCCAATAGCTTTCTTACACAGTTAGCAAACACAATGTACCATTAGAACACTGAAGTGATGGTTGTTGGAAATGGGCCTCTATACACCTATGTAGATATTGCATTAACAACCAGACGTTTGCAGCTAGAATAGTCATTTACCACATTAACAATGTATAGAGTGTATTTCTGATTCATTTCATGTTCGCTTCAGTGCAAAAAACTGTGCTTTTCTTTCAAAAATAAGGACATTTCTAAGTGAGCCCAAACTTTTGAACAGTAGTGTATGATGGTACTACCAATATGTTTTGTCTGGACACTAAAGTGCCAGGGAATAGTATAGGCCATGGTATCTAAGTACTTTAACGCTTCCCGCCGTTGGGAATTTTGCTTACGACGATTTAAATTTTTACATTTACATAGCCGTATAAGGGCTTGTTTTTTGCAGGACAAGATTTGCTTTTTAATTGTATGATTTGCTGTATCACATAACTTACTTGGAAACCCCCAAAAAATTATTTGTGGAGTACAATATGGAAAAAAAACGCAATTGCGACATCTTTGGAAGAGCTTTATTTTTCTAGGGTTCACTGGTATAAATCACGGTGGCGATGAGCGAACGGTAAAATGTTCGAGTCGAACCTCGAACTTTGAGAAGTTCGGTTCGAAATTCAAACCCCATTGAAGTCAATGAGAAAAGTTGTTCGGGTTAATTTTTATACCTGTACGGGTGGGGAGAAGCTGAAATTACCATTCATAACAGTACACCAAAACTAGGCGCATTATACGTCGGGCACGACACATTGTTATGCGCCTAAAAATGATACACTGTGCACCTCCATAACACAATGCGCATTGAGGCGCATTACATAAACTAGTAATGATATGTTATGCACCTCCATTGCGCAATGCGCCTAGACAGGAGTATTACATACATTACCAATATCACAAGGCATTATGGGAAAGGAGCTGAGAAGCCCAAGCGCCCTCTGTTGGATGTAACAAATCCTAAATTTGCTTTTGACCCACCGGGTCTTGAGAAAGCAAAAGGGATATTAGCCAAGCCAGTATCTCTCATCTGCAGACAACGCTGTTTTGGGATTTTTGTCCCTCATCAGTGCAGAGCAGAGCGATACTGGCTGGCTGGGTGGGAGGCAAATGAGTTTGTTCGTTCGGTGCTCTCCTCAAGGAGAGATGTTCCCCTTTCTGATCCACTCATTTGCCTCCCACATAGCCAACCAGTATCGCTCTGCTCTGCACTGATAAGGGACAAAAATCCCAAAACAGCGTTGTCTGCAGATGAGAGATACTGGCTTGGATAAAATCTTTTTTGCTTTCTCAAGATCCGGTGGGTCAAAAGCAAATTGAGGATTTGTTACATCCAACAGAGGGCGCTTGGGCCTCTCAGCTCCTTTCCCCTAATGCTTTGTGATATGCAGATGCTTAGTAGAGGGCAAAAAGGCAATACACATCTCCACACGCCGTTTGTTCGGTGCTCTCCTCAAGGAGAGATGTTCCCCTTTCTGAGCCACTCATTTGCCTCCCACTCAACCAGCCAGTGCACTGTGCTCTGCACTGATGAGGGACAAAATCCTGAAACAGCTGCTGTATGCAGATGAGAGATATCTTCTCAGCTCCTTTCCCATAATGCTTTGTGATATGCAGATGCTTAGTAGAGGGCAAAAAGGCAATACACATCTCCACACTCCGTTCATTCGGTGCTCTCCTCAAGGAGAGATGTTCCCTTTTCTGAGCCACTCATTGCCTCCCACCCAGCCAGCCAGTAGTGCTCTGCTCTGCACTGATGAGAGGCAAAACCCCGAAACAGCGCTGTATGCAGATGAGTGATACTGGTTTGGCTAATATCCCTTTTGCTTTCTCAAGACTCAGTGGGTCCAAAGCAAATTGAGGATTTGTTACATCCAATAGAGGGTGCTTGAGCTTCTCAGCTCCTTTCCCATAATGCCTTGTAATATGCAGATGCTTAGTAGAGGGCAAAGGCAATTCAAAACTCTACACACCGTTCTTTTGGTGCTCTCCTCAAGGAGAGATGTTCCCCTTTCTGACACATTACCAATGACGCGCTATGCGCCGTGATTTGCGCAATGTGTCTTGATAGGCGCATTACATACACTTCCAATGATAAGCTATGCGCCGCGATTTGCGCAATGTGTCTTGATAGGCGCATTACATACACTTCCAATGATAAGCTATGTGCTGCGATTTGCGCAATGCACCTTTTTAATCGCATTATGTTTACTGTGCAATGTATACCTGGCGCCAGACTTTTGAAGGGATCGGACTTTACACTGATTTAATGCGCCTAAAAACTGCCACGGTGCCGCCAATTTTCGGATATGAAACTATTCAAATTTACTCGAATGAACAGTAAAATGTTCGGTTCAGCCCAATTTCTAAAAAAAAATCGTGAAGTCCGACTAGGGGTTAACTTTTCTCGAACGGTTCGATCAACAATAATCATGAGTTATCTTTTATGTTTATTATTTTGCAGATCGGTACTAATTTTATGACAACCAAGTTTTTGTTATGTTTTACTACTACTATTACTTACTACTATTTTCTAAATTTGGTGAGCAGCGCTATTTTCTGCAGCCAATAACTTTTTTTTCCCATGTAGCGATCTGAGAGAGGGCTCGTTTTTTGCAGGCTGAAGTGTATTTTTTATGGGTCACGTTTTGGAATGCATGCAGTTTTTTGGATACATTTTTATTCCAATTTTTTGGGGAGGTAAACTGGTCAAAATAATGCAATTTCGGTATTGGATTACCGTAATTTTTTTTATGGTGTTTATCACTTGAGATGAATAATGTTATATTATAATAAGCCTTCCATGGATGCGGCGATATTAATGATGTTTAACTCGTTTTGTATTTTTGCTTTTTTTTTCTTTCATTTTTAAAACTTTTTTTTGCATTTGTATTTTTAGGGCGACATGTATGAAACTTGGCACCGACACGCTAGTTCTAAATCAATATAGAGGAGTGTAGAATGCGACAGTATGTATGAACCTGTCCTATGTGGGCCCATAAATCTGGCTCAGGCTCGGACTGGGCCGCCGGGGGATCGGTGACCAGCTGCTGTGGGCCCTGGAGGCAGTGCCGCCGCTCCCCGGGGGCCCGTCCGCCACATCCGGTCACTGAACGCCCGGGGCTAATGTCCCGGGGCTGCGCGGTGTCAGCGGAGCACAGCGCCACTTGCGCTCGACTCCACCGATCGCCCTGGCAGGCCTAAGGCGCTAAGCCTTAAGCCTGCCAGGCTCGGCCTCCAGTGGTGACGTAGGCGGCACTGTGACGTCATATCACAACGCCGCCTATGCCGTGCGCGAGTAGAAATCGGCGGCAGCTGCTTGTCGCGGTCAGGAACGGGAGTGAGGTAAGTAGTGGTGTGTGGTTTTTTTTTTAATATAAGAAGGGGGCCCTGGCTACCTAATGATTAAAGAGGGCCCTGGCTACCTAACGATTAAAGGGGGCCCTGGCTACCTAACGATTACAGGGGGCCCTGGCTACCTAATGATTACAGGGGGCCCTGGCTACCTAACGATTAAAGGGGGCCCTGGCTACCTAATGATTAAAGGGGGCCCTGACTACCTAATGATTACAGGGGGCCCTGGCTACCTAATGATTACAGGGGGCGCTGGCTACCTAATGATTAAAGAGGGCCCTGACAACCTAATGATTACAGGGGGCCCTGGCTACCTAATCTATACAGGGGGCCCTGGCTACCTAATCTATACAGGGGGCCCTGGCTACCTAATCTATACAGGGGCCCTGCCTACCTAAAGATTACCGGGGGCCCTGCCTACCTAACTATTAAAGGGGGCCCTGGATACCTAATGATTACAGGGGGCCCTGGCTACCTAATCTATACAGGGGGCCCTGGCTACCTAATCTATACAGGGGGCCCTGGCTACCTAATGATTACAGGGGGCCCTAGCTACCTAATGATTACAGGGGGCCCTGGCTACCTAATGATTACAGGGGGCCCTGACTACCTAATGATTGCAGGGGCCCTGGCTACCTAATGATTACAGGGGGCCCTAGCTACCTAATGTTTACAGGGGCCCGGGGCTACCAATCTATGGGGGGCCCGACTCCCTATGATTCGGGGGGCCCTGGCTCCCAAAATCTAACAGGGGGCCCTGGCTACCAAAATAAAAAAAGGGGGCCCTAGCTACCTAATGATTACAGAGGCCCTGACTACCTAAGAGCTAAAGGGGGGCCCTAAATACCTAAGAACTAAAGGGGGCCCTGACTACCTAATACAAATGGGGGGGCCCTGGCTACCTAAGAACTAAAGGGAGGCCCTGACTACCTAAGAACTAAAGGGGGCCCCCTGACTACTGAAAACTATCAAAAGGGGGGCCCTGACTACCTGCTACTTCAAAGGGGGCCCTGACTACTGCTACTTTAAAAGGGGGGCCCTACTCCTGATACTATTTTAAGGGGGGCCCCGGCACCTCCAGAAAAAACTGGACCCCAAACCTACCACAGCCTACTAAGGGGACCTACTTATTTACTTGGGGTTTTTTTACCTACCGCCCAATGGCCTCTTATTTACCTTTTTGGGGGGCCTACCAACTTACCAGTGGGGGTCGCCTACCTAAATGGGACCTTCTAGCTCCCGGGGGGGGCTTCCCTTTTGGGCCTACCTACCTGAGTTTTGATACCACCTGGTAATATAATTGTGGGGGAGAGCCCCCAAGCTGTAGCAAATCTCCAGAGGGTTTCCTCTCTCCACCCTCCAATCCTTAGTTTTACTGGGCCTCAATTTAGGCTTGTCCGCTCTCCCACCCCGGGGAAGTTTGTACAGAGGTGGGGAATAGGAAAAAGGGGATGTTGGGAAAAAATTAGGATTCTAAGATATTTGGTGAAATTTCTGCGGGGATGAGCTGTGGCCGGGAAAGTCATATGGGCGGTGGGGAAGGATGCAGAAGAAAAGGGGAAATAAAAAGTAAAGAGAAGAGAACGACTCATCAATGGACCTCCGGTGAGTCCCGATTTCAGGGGGGTTTTTTTTATTTATATTGATCAGTGCTGTATTCACTGTAAGGGGTTGTGACCTGAGCTGGTGTCGACTCTAGTTGTTCTATAGGTGGTGTTTTGGTTATACCCGGCTGGTGCTGGACCTTATGTTGGTCTCTACATGGCGGGTTTAGGTTTAAAATGAGCTGATGTCGACCCCATGTGGTCTCTATAGGCGGTGTTTTTAGGTTTTTAAAGGTAGTGTCTGACCTCTTGGGGTCTCTTATGGTGGTGTGTAGGTCATACCCAGTTGTTACCACATCGGTCTCTAAAGGCAGTGTTGTAGGGTTATACCTGAGCTGGTGTCTGACCTCTTGTGGTCTCTTAAAAGGCGGTGTTGTAGGTTATCCTGAGTTGGTGTTGCCCTGTGGGGGTCTCTATATGGTGGGACTGAGGGATACCCGAGCTGTTGTCGCCTCTTTGCTCTTTTTTGGGGGTGTTGTAGGTTTTCCTGAGCTGGGAAACTGACCTCTAGTGGTCCCCATTAGCGGTGTTGTAGGTTTAAAAGAGTGGTTTTCTGACCTCTATGTGGTCCTAATGGCGTTTTAGGGGGTTATACCCGGCTGGGTTGACCTCTAGGGTCCAAAATGGGTGGTGTGTAGGTTTACCTGAGCTGGTGTTGACCTCTATTGCTCTCTATATGGCAGTTTGTAGGTTATACCGAGTGGTGTTCCCCACTATGTGGCTCTAATGGCGGTGTTGTAGGTTTTTAACCCGAGCTGGTTTGACCTCTATGTGGTCTCTATTGGTGGGGTTGTAGGTTATACCTGAGCTGGTGTTGATCTATGTGGGTTTAATGGTGGTGTTGTAGGTTTCCTGAGCGGGTTTTTGATCTCTATGGGTGGTGGTGTATGTTTCCGAGCTGGTGTCTGACCTCTATGTGGTCTCTATGTGGTGGTGGTGTATGTTATACCTGAGCTGGTGTCTGACCTCTATGTGGTCTCTATATAGTGGTGTTGTAGGTTTTTCCTGTTTTTCCCATCTCTAACCCGGATTTTTATCCGGTTTGTTCTCGTGCTCCTATTATGGACAGGTTCCAATTATTGGTAGAGAGAGATCTCAAAGCCTTATCAGATAATGTACATCCCGGCCCTAAATTTAGTAATCTCACAAGGGATGAAAACAGGGCATTAGAGGAATTAAGAACAAATCCGGAGTTAGTCAAAAAAGATGGCGGATAAGGGGGCACTGTAGTCCTTATGGATAAACATACATATGTTGCACGCATTCAGGAAATGTTGTCGGATGCAACAACCTATCGCAGGTTAAAACGTGACCCCACCAGTGAATTTCAAAATCAATTATCCTCTCTTTTAAGTGAAGGTCTGAGTATTGGGGTATTCGATCAGAAGCAGGTAGATTACATCCTAATCAAATGTCCAGTGATGCCTATTCTATATGGACTTCCTAAGATCCATAAGGATTGCGTTCACCCCCCTATGAGGCCAATTGTCTCGGGTATAGGGTCCCTTATGGAAAGGCTTTGCCAATGGCTGGATGGTGTCTCAAGCCCTTGGTTGGCGGTGCCCTGGTTATCTGAGGGATACCAAGGAAGTTTTAGGGGCTTGGAGTCCATTAGTTGGGGACCGGAAACATGGCATGGCTTACATGCGATGTGAAGCTTTGTATTCCAGTATTCCCTGCCCAGTAGCCTTGAGGGCCCACTTAAATTTCATCTCTCATCTTTACTGAATATACACTGGAGGTTTCGGAATTTATCATAACTGTGACAGAATTTGTAATGAACCACAATTTTTTTCTTTTTCAATCGTGGGATCTTTTTACAGATCAGGGGTGTTTCTAGGGGGGCAAAATTCTCGCCATCCTGGCCAATTTGGTCATGGCTTGGTGGGAGCTTTATTATATTTATAACCCGGACAACCCCTATATGGAGTCCAATTCATGGTATGGCAGGTACATTGATGACCTCCTGTTTATATGGGAGGGAGATGTGCCTGCCATCCCTGACTTCATATCTATTTTGAACAACATATTTTCAATTTAAGGTTCACACATACTGTCGGTTTGGATAAAATTCAGTTTTTGGATCTCACTTCAGTGGGACTCCAGGAGGTATTGTTGAAACTAGGTCATATCGTAAGAGTACAGCGGGCAATACTATCCTGCATGCAAAAAGTTTCCATCCACAGCATGTACATAGGGCTATACCTGTAGGTGAGATGGTTAGGTCAAAGAGAAATTGCAGTAGGGAGGAGGAATATCAAGAGGAATGTCTCTCCATACGGAATAGATTATCCAAACGGGGGTACCCGCAATGGATGTTGAAACGAGCTTGCTCTATAGTAGACTCAAAGGATAGGACTCATTTAATAAATAGAGATAGACAGAAAAAAATCTCTAGAGAGGATTGGAGACCCACATTAGTTTTGGATTATACTCCACAGTTCTCTGGATCAAAAGAATTTGGGTTTTAAAATCTTCCAGTATTATTTGAGGATCCGGTACTAGAAAAAGTGCTATCAAATGGTGTTCATGTTGTTTCTAGAAAAGCACGTACATTGGGCAATTTAATTTCACCCAATGTAATATCAACTCACAGGCCGCAGCGTACATGGCTGTCGCAAAAAGGGTGTTATAAATGTGGAGGCCATCCGTGCCGCACATGTGATTTTATACTTGCTTCAAAAACATTCTCTGATAATGTAACACCAAAAGCTTTGTATTCAAAAGCTTCATTAATTGCAATTCTACCAAAGTAGTTTATTTGGGCACAGTGCACCATCTGGGAACCTACATTATGTGGGCAGTACAATCTAGGAGATGAAGGTGCGCTTCTTAGAAACATGTAAACGAAAATAGCCAATACGTCCATTAGAAATTTGATCCCAAATTTTTCAATCATTTTAGGGAAAGGCACAACTCAGACCTAAAGGATTGAAAATATCTGGAATAGAAAAGGTTATGCCGTTAATTCGGGGGGGGGATACCCAAGCGGGCCCTCCATGATAGAGAGGCCTTTTGGATTCTCACCCTGAATACATCTGTGCCCTGTGGATTGAAAACTTAGAAGGAGCTGATGTTCCACTATTGATGAACCCTAAATTGGGAACTTGGGCCTTTGACATCTGTATTTTTGAATTGAATTTAAACTGTGCCATTTTTCTCCAATCTGCATTTCGGTTAATGTTTTATGTTAATTTCCAAATTTTTGCGTGGAAATGTTCCATGCCGATGCTTTGCCTCACACGTCATTTTATATTTATTATATGTTCTAGCGGGCCTCGATTTACGGCGCAGTATCGCAGTTGGTAATTTACCTGGCTCTAGAATTCTGACGTTTTACCACATGACCGGTTTTGCGTTGTGTGGTTGCCAGGTCTGGCTTCGATATTGTTTATGCGCATGCCCGGAAGTAGGTCACTCTTGGCTCCGGTGCTGCTTATGCGCATGTCCGGATGTTGCATTCAACATTATCTAGCATTGGCCATGGTAATGATGGCGCCGGCATGGAAGGCTACGATTGGATAATGTGTTAATGATTTTAGTAAGTATGCTATATAAGTGTTGTTATCATGTTAAATTAGTATGCTATGATTAAGGGTGTGTGTACACCCGAAACGCGTAAGCTTGTTCCGAGGTGGTGAGGTGTCTGTCTGCCAGTGGGATCGCTTGTATCGCTTGTGAGTTTTATGGCTTTTCAATAAAGTAAATACATTTTATTGCATTTTGGATTGGTGACTATCGCTGCCTCTAACATATTTTTTTCAAGTACCGTGTGTTGTAGGTTATACCTGAGCTGGTGTCTGACGGCTATGTGGTCTCTATATGGCGGTGTTGTAGGATATACCTGAGCTGGTGTCTGACCTCTATGTGTTCTCTATATGGCGGTGTTGTAGGTTATACCTGAGCTGGTGTCTCACCTCTATGTGGTCTCTATATGGTGGTTTTGTAGGTTATACCTGATGTGGTGTCTGACCTCTATGTGGTCTCTATGTGGTGGTGGTGTATGTTATACCTGAGCTGGTGTCTGACCTCTATGTGGTCTCTATATAGTGGTGTTGTAGGTTATACCTGAGCTGGTGTCTGACCTCTATGTGGTCTCTATATGGCGGTGTTGTAGGATATACCTGAGCTGGTGTCTGATCAATATGTGGTCTCTATATGGCGGTGTTGTAGGTTATACCTGAGCTGGTGTCTGACCTCTATGTGTTCTCTATATGGCGGTGTTGTAGGTTATACCTGAGCTGGTGTCTGACCTCTATGTGGTCTCTATATGGTGGTGTTGTAGGTTATACCTGAGCTGGTGTCTGACCACTATGTGGTCTCTATATGGTGGTGTTGTAGGTTATACCTGAGCTGGTGTCTGACCACTATGTGGTCTCTATATGGTGGTTTTGTAGGTTATACCTGAGCTGGTGTCTGACCTCTATGTGGTCTCTATATGGCGGTGTTGTAGGTTATACCTGAGTTGGTGTCGGACCACTATGTGGTCTCTATATGGCGGTGTTGTAGGTTATATTGGCATTAGTATAGTGGCAGTGTACATGTGTCCCTGATTGTAAGAGTGAGGGAACACCTGACCCTGTGATAGGAGTTAGACTTTTACTTTCTTGCTGGTGTTTATTTTAGAAGGTGGTGAGGGGCATGACCAAGGGAAACGTGGAGGGGGATATTGTATGTGGGTGGAGGGGGATATGGATGGAGCTACTTAGCCCTGTGTCTATGATATGTTAAACTGACAAATGTGTGACTCACTTGCTATTGTACTACACAATACACTTCTGTTTTGCACACTGTATTATGTGGTAAAATGGGCGCATTTATGTCCGAGAGGCCGGTAATCTTTTCATGTACAGTAGGGTGGGCCCCCCAAGATCAACTCCCCTGTGGGCCCCAGACCCCCCAGTTCGACACTGATCTGCCCTGTGTTGAGCCTTGCAGAGTAGAGCGTATTTCTGGTGCATCCAGAAGTGCTGTGCCTGGCGCAAGTTTGGGCGTACGACTGTTCATATATCCATAGAACAGGGCTATAGCAGTTTTCTGGCGCGAGATATGCACCTTTAGAGTACTTGACCACTGGGAGCTGTGATCACTCATACTCTGTTCTGCAATACAATACTATTGCAGAATAGCGTTCTAACATGGTTCTCCTACGCCCCAGGCAGGGTTTAATAGGAGTAGTAATATGGAAGCAAAATAGGCTTTTATTGAGCCCATGGGTGGCATGATAGCACCTTAGCGCCCCCCCCCCCCCCCCCATCGTGTCAATCAAGAGGCGCAATGGAGCACGGCACCATTTTGTTACCAATTAGATGCCACCATCACCATACTCTGGTTTCCAAGTGGTTATTGACCGAGATTAGATTTACATTTTATTCAAAACAGTATAAAAACCACAGCCGTAATATAAGAAAAAGCATAGAAAAGTATCAGTTCACCTGAACTGCTTACTGTTTTCGAATCATGTGGTTCTTACTGTATTACATGGCTCGAAATGCGTAAAGAGTGCATGTGAACTTATATTTTTCTATTATTTTTCTTATGATATGGGCTGTGGTTTTTATGCTGTTTTGAATAAACTGTAACTCAAATCTTGGTCTATAACCATTTGGAAACCATTGTAGACTTGATGGCGACATCTATTATGATAGACTGTGGGTACGGAAGGTATTCAGACCCCTGAAAATTTTTCACTCTTTGTTTCATTGCAGCCATTTGGTAAGATCCAAAAAGTTCATTTTTTTTGCTCACGATGTACACTCTGCCCCCCCCCCCCCCATCTTGAAAGAAAAAAAACAGAAATGTAGATATTTTAGCAAATTTATTAAACAAGAAAAAGTGAAATATCACATGGTCATAAGTATTCAGACCCTTTGCCGTGACACTCATATTTAACTCACATGCTGTCCATTCCCTTCTGATCCTCCTTGAGATGGTTATACTCCTTCATTGGAGTCCAGCTGTGTTTAATTAAACTGATTGGACTTGATTTGGAAAGGCACACACCTGTCTATATAAAACCTCACAGCTCACAGTGAATGTCAGAGCACATGAGACTCATTAGGTATAAGGAACTGCCCAAGGAGCTCAGAGACAGAATTGTGGCATGGTTACAAAATAATTTCTGCAGCACTCAAGGTTCCTAAGAGCACAGTGGTCTCCATGATCATAAAATGGAAGAGGTTTGGGACGACCACAAATCTTCCTTGACCCGGCCGTCCAGCCAAACTAAGCAATGGTGGGAGAAGAGCCTTGATGAGAGAGGTAAAGAAGAACCCCAAGATCACTGTGACCGAGATGCAGGAGGGAGATGGGAGAAAGTTCCACAAAGTCACCGATCACTGCAGCCTCCAGCAGTCAGGGCTTTATGGCAGAGTGCGGCCGACGGAAGCCTCTCCTCAGTGCAAGACATAGGAAAGCTGCAGACGGAAGCCTCTCCTCAGTGCAAGACATAGAAGCGCAGACGAAGCTCTCTCAGGCAAGGCATCTGAAAGCCTCGGCGGAAGCCTCTCCTCATGCAAGACATAGGAAAGCCGCATAGAGAAACCTCTCCTCAGTGCAATGCATAGGAAAGCCTCAGACGGAAGCCTCTCCTCAGTGCAAGACATAGGAAAGCCGCAGAGGGAAGCCTCTCCTCAGTGCAAGACATAGGAAAGCCGCAGAGAGAAGCCTCTCCTCAGTGCAAGACATAGGAAAGCCGCAGAGAGCTCTCCTCAGTGCAAGACAATGAAAGCCTCAGACGGGAAGCCTCTCCCAGTGCAAGACATAAGGAAAGCCGCAGAGGAAGCCTCTCCTCAGTGCAAGACATAGGAAAGCCGCAAAGACGTAAGCCTCTCCTCAGTGCAAGACATAGGAAAGCCGCAGACGGAAGCCTCTCCTCAGTGCAAGACATAGGAAAGCCGCAGAGGAAGCCTCTCCTCAGTGCAAGACATAGGAAAGCCGCAGACGGAAGCCTCTCCTCAGTGCAGACATAGGAAAGCCGCAGAGGAAGCCTCTCCTCAGTGCAAGAAATTTGAAAGCCGCAGTGCGAAGCCTCTCCTCAGTGCAAGACATAGGAAAGCCGCAGACGGTAGCCTCTCCTCAGTGCAAGACATAGGAAAGCCGCAGACGGAAGCCTCTCCTCCGTGCGAGGAATAGGAGAGCCGCAGACGGAAGCCTGTCCTCAGGGCAAGACATAGGAAAGCTGCAGAACGAAGCCTCTCCTCAGTGCAAGACATAGGAAAGCCGCAGAGGGGAAGCCTTTTCCTCAGTGCAAGACATAGGAAAGCCGCAGAGGGAAGCCTCTCCTCAGTGCAAGACATAGGAAAGCCAGACGATAGCCTCTCCTCAGTGCAAGACATAGGAAATGGACGGAAGCTCTCTCAGTGCAAGACATAGGAAGCCGCGACGGAAGCCTCCCTGTGCAAACATAGGAACCGCAGACGGAAGCCTTCTCACTGCAAGACATATGAAGGCGTGGAAGCTCTCCCAGTGCAAGACATATGAAAGCCGAGACGTAGCCTCTCTCGTGCAAGACATAGAAAGCCGCAGAGAAGCTTCCTCAGGAAGACATAAAGCCGCAGACGGAAGCTCTCCTCAGTGCAGACATGAAGTGCAGCGGAAGCCTTCCTCAGTGCAAGACTAGAAAGCCGCAGACGGAAGCCTCTCTCAGGCAGACATAGAAAGTGCGACGAACTCTCTAAGTCAAGACATAGGAAGCCACAGACAGTTTGAAAAAAAACACATAAGGATCCCAGCTATGAGAAATAAGATTCTGCTCTGATGAGACGAAGATTGAACTTTTTGGTGTTAATTGTAAGCGGTGGAGAAAACCAGGCCCTGCTCATCACCTGCCCAATACAATCCCAACAGTGACACATGGTGGTGGCAGTATCATGCTATGAGGGCAGGTTTACCGGAACACAGCGAAGTCACGGACAAAGAACACGACTTCAACACAAGCTCAACAACGGTTTGTTTTACTGAATTTTCTGAAACAAGATTGTGAACAGATCCCCCAAACACAAATGTACAAATACGTATCCTGGGCCCCTGTGCTGCACAGCGCGCCACCAGAAGTGTACTCTCTGGATGCCCGGTAACTTTACCTAACCGTGGGGTTCGGAAAGGCCGATAAACCTTTACCTTCTTAATACCGTAATCACCAACGGGAACAATCGTGTGTGGTGGCGGTTGCAGGGGCTCGTGGTGCAGCACAGCGGCTTACACAGCTTAAATGGGTTTACCCACTTCCCTTCCAAACACACATGTGACACAAACTTTCCCTCACAGATGAACCGGTTTCAAGTAGCTAACGGTGAATATCAAACTCTCCAAGTCCTGTACAGGAGGATGTATTTGAGAAACCCTCCTCTGGCCTGTAACCGAACCTAAACTATCTAAACTAATATCAGGCCTTCTCACAGTCCTGAGCTCGTTGGCGTGCACGCATCCGCTGAGGTACCTTAAAGATGGCCGCAATTCCTGTTCTCAGGTGCAGATGGATGGGGATGATCGGCTGCAGACAGTCCTCTCTATCCCGGCACTTGACCTTCTTGTCCAGGAGTCTCTCTCTCTCCTCTGCGATGGCGTCTGTATAGACAGGCAGCTTTTCTCTGTCCCTGGAACGACTGTGAATCCTGGCTCCTTTAGCTCAACTGTCTCAGTCTGTTCTCCTCTGAATCTCAGCAGCTTCTAAAATGGCTGCTTCATGTGCCAGTCTCATACCATGCCCCTCATTTGCATATACTGGAAACTGGACATAGCGACATCTTGTGGCCAAACAGTAAAATACAAATAAATATTTCACAACTGTCATGCATGGGATTTTGCTTGGAAAACACAGGGAGGCTGTCCCACTATCCCACAGCGGCATCATGCTATGGGGGTGTTTTTCAGCTGCAGGAACAGGACGACTGGTTCCAACTGAAAGAAAGGTAAATATAGCCAAGTACAGAGATATCCTGGATGAAAACCTCTTCCAGACGCTCTGGACCTCAGACTGGGCCAAAGATTCCTCTCCCAACAAGACAATGGCCCTAAGCACACAGCTAAAATAACAAAGCAGCGGCTTCAGGACAACTCTGTGCCCATTCCTGACTGGCCCAGCCAGAGCCCTGACCTAAACCCAATTGAGCATCTCTGGAGAGACTTGAAAATGGCCTCCACCAACGTTCACCACCCAACCCGAGGGAACTGGAGAGGATCTGCAAGGAAGAATGGCAGAGGATCCCCAAATCCAGGTGGGAAAAACTTGTTGCATCATTCCCAAGAAGACTCATGGCAGTACTAGCTCAAAGGGTGCTTCACGTCAATACTGAGTGAAGGGTCTGAATACTTATGACCATGTGAGATTTCAGTTTTTCTTGCTTAATAAATTTGCAAAAATATCTACATTTCTGTTTTTTTTCTGTCAAGAGGGGGGGGGGGGGGGGGGGGGGCAAAGTGTACACTAATGAGCAAAAAAATTTACTATTTGGATCTTACCAAATGGCTGCAATGAAATAAAGACTGAAAAATGTAAAGAGGTCTGAATACTTTCCGTACCCACTGTACATGTACGTCAAATGTCAGGAAAGGGTTAAACCATATTAGCCCATGAGTACACCAACTATTTAATATATATCCTGGGAGCTTTTCAAGATAGATACCATAAAAGCAAACCAAAACACCCTCCTGCAACTTTAACCCCTTACTGACATCACAACAGCCGGGTGTTAGCGACTGATCGCAGCTGGTGTAACACCTGGCGGTTACCGCGTGGGGGGTGGGAGGGCGGCGCCACGCCGCTGCGCTGTTTAGCCCTTTAGACGCCGCGGCAAATATGGCCGCGTCATTGAAATGAATGAAAAACGGAGCGGTGCGCCGTTCTTCACTGCGATCGGAATCCCCACAGCGTAACTGTAGGGACCCGATGGCTGGACATGGCAGCGGGGAGCCTTGTGAAGGCCTCTATCGCTGCCATGTTCTCGTTTGCCCCACTTCCGGCCCCAGGCAGGAAGTGGGGAAACCGCCATCTTGGTAAACCCTAATGCATTGTCTATGCAATGCATTAGGCTGTAAAAACAATCGCGCCCCCTAGTGGTGAAGCGTCCTAGGGGGACTCAATGTTAAAGTAAAAAAATTAAATAAATAAAGTTTTAAAGTGTAAAAAAAAAGTATTAAAAGTTCAAATCACCCCCCTTTTGCCATTTTACAAATCAAAAAATAAAATAATAAAATAGTTACACATATTTGGTATCGCCGCGTCCGAAAAAGTCCGATCTATTAAAATATAACATCATTTATCCCATACGCTGAACACCGTAGAAGAAAAAAATTCCAAACGGCAAAACTGCGGGTTTTTGGTCATTTCACGTCGCATAAAAATTGGAATAAAAGTGATCAAAAAAGTCACATGCATTCCAAACTGCTAGCAATAAAAAGTACACTTCAGCCCACAAAAAAATGCCGCCTCACTGACGTCCGTAGGTGTTAGTACAAAAAAGTTATGGCGCCGCAACGCAAATTTCAAAAATCGAAAATGTTTGGAATTTTTTTTACGGTACCAAAAACTTAACAAAAACCCTACATGTTTGGTATTGCCAGATGTGTATCAACCTGTAGAACACAGATAACACATAATTTTTACCAAAGAGTAAACTCCGTAAAAAAAATACCCGCAAACATGGCGCAAGTACGGTTTTTTTCACATGCCCCACAGAATTTTTGGGCCGTTCCCCAGTATATTCTATGGTAATATAAACAACACCACTGGAAAGTACATCTAGTCCCGCAAAATAAAAGCCCCCATGTGTCTATGTTGAAGGGAAAAAAAAATTATGGCTTTCAGAAGGCAGGGAGCAAAAAAAAAGTTAGAGCCATATTATTATGAACGTCCCTCAGGAAGGGGTTAATACTAATGCTGTCTTCGCTTTCTATGACACCATCACACACATAACCACTATTCTTGCTCTTACCATGGTTTTACTCTGCTGGACCCCAGTACACTGTATCCGACCAGGACAATGTCATGAGACTTGCAAAACGCCAGTAGTTTGCTTTGATTGAGGAATATGTGACATTCTACCTGTATGGAGATACAACAAATTATTACTATGTATAACAGTGGGAACAATGAACAATGGACACTTACCCCTAAAAAAGTGTAGTTGTCTCCTATTGTGAAATTAAAGTGATTGTACAGTTAGAAAACCATGGCTGCTTTCTTCTAGATATGTGGTCGATATGGCAGCCAGAAGACCCATGAAGGCCTCAGTAGCTGCCATGTTACTGCTCCGATTACGTCCTGCCATAGGCAGTAATAGAAGAGCCATATACACCTTTCTGCATTATCTATTATGTAGTGGTCAAGAACAACTAAAGAAAACGTAAAAAAAATATATATATATATTATATATATATATATATAATATATATATATATATACAGTATATATTATATATATATATATATATATATAATTACATATATATATAATATATTATATATATATATATATATAATATTTCAAAGCACCATCCTTTTGCCATTTTACATATGATTGGTATTAGTGCGTCCGTAAAACTCCAATCTATTAAAATTTAACATAGTTTTACTTGTATGGTGAACACTGTGGAAGAAAAAAAAATCCCAATGCCAAAATCTCAGGATTTTTTGGTCATTTTGTATCCCCAAAAACTCCTCACTCAGGAGGGACCTATAACCTGCCTATATAACTACTGGGGAACCTATAAACTATATACCTACTGGGGGACCTACAACCTACAGTATATACCTACTGGGTGATCTATAACCTATATATCCACCTACTGGGGACCTATAACTTACTGGGGAACATACAGTATATTGGGGGACATATAACTTACTGGGGTACACTATTACCTATATTGGGGGACATATAACTTACTGGGTCACCCTATTACCTATACTGGGGGACAAATAATTTACTGTGTTGTGAAGTCACTAATAGTCGTTCAACCGGTTGTTAAGAACTCAAGTCGATTGATAAGAGCTTATCTATTGACTCCGGGGTTTAGTTGTAGGTTATACCTGAGCTGGTGTCTGACCTCTATGTGGTATCTACATGGCGGTGTTGTAGGTTATACCTGAGCTGGTGTCTGACCACTATGTGGTCTCTACATGGTGATGTTGTAGGTTATACCTGAGCTGGTGTCTGACCTCTATGTGGTCTCTATATGGTGGTGTTGTAGGTTATACTTGAGCTGGTGTCTGACCTCTATGTGGTCTCTATATGGTGGTGTTGTAGTTATACTGAGCTGGTGTCTGACCTCTATGTGGTCTCTATATGGCGATGTTGTAGGTTATATCTGAGCCTATATGGCGATGTTGTAGGTTATATCTGAGCTGGTGTCTGACCTCTATGTGGTCTCTATATGGCGATGTTGTAGGTTATACCTGATCTGGTGTCTGACCACTATGTTGTCTCTATATGGTGGTGTTGTAGGTTATACCTGAGCTGGTGTCTGACCTCTATGTGGTCTCTATGTGGTGGTGTTGTAGGTTATACCTGAGCTGGTGTCTGACCTCTATGTGGTCTCTATATGGCAGTGTTGTAGGTTATACCTGAGCTGGTGTCTGACCTCTATGTGGTCTCTATATGGCGGTGTTGTAGGTTATACCTGAGCTGGTGTCTGACCACTATGTGGTCTCTATATGGCGGTGTTGTAGGTTATATCTGAGCTGGTGTCTGACCTCTATGTGGTCTCTATATGGCAGTGTTGTAGGTTATACCTGAGCTGGTGTCTGACCTCTATGTGGTCTTCATATGGCGGTGTTGTAGGTTATACCTGAGCTGGTGTCTGACCTCTATGTGGTCTCTATATGGTGGTGTTGTAGGTTATACCTGAGCTGCTGTCTGACCTCTATGTGGTCTCTATATGGCGGTGTTGTAGGTTATACCTGAGCTGGTGTCTGACCTCTATGTGGTCTCTATATGGAGGTGTTGTAGGTTATACCTGAGCTGGTGTCTGACCTCTATGTGGTCTCTATATGACGGTGTTGTAGGTTATACCTGAGCTGGTGTCTGACCTCTATGTGGTCTCTATATGGCGGTGTTATAGGTTATACCTGAGCTGGTGTCTGACCTCTATGTGGTCTCTATATGGCGGTGTTGTATGTTATACCTGAGCTGGTGTCTGACCTCTATGTGGTCTCTATATGGTGGTGTTGTAGGTATATCTGAGTGGTATTATACCTCTATGTGGTCTCTATATACTTGTGTGTAGTGTTATATCTGGTGGGTCGACCTATGGGTCTCTATATGGCGTGTTGTAGGTTATACTGATCTGGTATCTGACCACTATGTTGTCTCATATGGTGTGTTGATAGGTTATACCTGAGCTGGTGTCTGCACTCTATAGTGCTCTATGTTTGTTTAGGTTTCCTGAGCATAGGTGTATCGACCCTAATGTATCTTATATGGCATGTGTAGGTTATCCCTGAGTGGTGTTTTGCCCTCTATGTGGTCTTATGGGGTGTTGTAGGTTATACCTGGGGTGTTGACCATTTGGTCTCTTTTATGGCGGGGTTGTTGTGGTTAATTGAGTTTGGTGTCTGACCCTTTTTTGTGTTCTTTTTAAGGGCGGTTTTTGTGGTTATCCCTGAGCTGGTGTCGCCTCTATGTGGCCCTTTTTGGAGGTGTTGGGGGTTATCCCGAGCTGGGTCTACCCCTATTGGTCTCTAATGGGGTGTTGTAGGTTAAAACCCTACGGGTTTTGCCTTATGGGTCTTAAAATGGCGGTTTTTGGTTTACCTGAGTGGTGTCTGACCTCTTTTGGGTCTCTATATGGGGGGTGTTTAAGTTTTACCCTGGTGGGTTTTTGCCCTTGTGGGTATCTATATGGCGGTTTTGTGGTTATAAGTTTATTATCAAAAAAATTTTTATTTTTATTTTTGTGGGGGTTTGTGTTATTTGGGGGGGGCCCCATAATGCTTTAAAGATGGCCCTTGAACAGGAAAAAGAGGGGAGGGGAAAAGAAAAAACGTTTTGCACTCAAAGAAAAAAAATTTTTATTCCCTCAGCGGTACTATCAAAAGAGCAATGTATTTGGAAAAAGTCTTGATTTAATGTTCCCCTCAATTCTGAAAGCTAATCATTGTAAAAGGAAAACCTCTTTAAGGGGTTAAAAAGAACATCTTGTTCCACAAAAATAACAAACCTTCCTATGGTTTTGTAGACGGAAAAATACAAACGTTATGGCTCTTAGAAGTCGGGGAGAAGAAATGAAAAGCAAAACTCTGAAAATGACTGAAGGGGTTAAGAGCTGGGATTGATCTGTTATGGGAGGTAGTGGTCACCTGGTTGCACACTGGTTTATACTTGAGTCCCGGCATGTTGAGAATCAGCTCCAATTGACGGCGGTTGAAGTTGGAGACTCCGATGGATCGGGTGAGTCCGGCGTCTTTGCACGCTTCCATAGCCTGGAAATTGAGGTTACACCATCAGAGAGATGCTCAGACCAGCACTAGGAATGGAGTCTACAGTCACCTATCAAAATTTAGAGGATCCCGTATTATTTACCTTCCATGTATCCCGGATATCGGTGTTATGAAAGATGAACTTCCCATTTTCATCCTTGGGGAAGAGCGCGTCTCCGGGCTGGGGGAGAAAGAGAGGTCACAAAGGATTTGCAAAAAAAACTCAATTGGGTCACATCATGTATCTACTCTAGTCACCTCCAAAGCTGCATCAATAGGTTGCCAACCCTCAAGTGATACATCCTAAAATGATATCTGTCAGGTTATACACAGTATTCAGGCTAGTGAATTTCAATATATAAAGGAACCATGGCCACCTATAGGCTAAATCGCATTCAGGGCAGGAAAAAATGTATCATTCTCACCCCCCACCCTCAGATTAACATGTTGCGACGCATTGAATCACCAATAACCAGTTTACTCCCCTTTACCCTTCTTATTCAGCAGGTAATTTTTCCTTTTTCTTAGTACATGTGGGTCTGAACACTATTATGCTTTCTTGCTCAAATTTTCAAATTTCAGAAAAAAAATGTTTTTTTTAAATGTAAATAAGTCTGTTTTTAATTTATTTTATTTCTTTGAACAACAAAAGTGGCGATAAAATAAGTTATAATCGTGCCATTTTTCCATCATGGATATGCATATAGAGGTGAGATAAAGCTTTATGGTTGTTTTTTTGGGCTGGTTTTTTTTTATTATGTTTTTATTTGTGTGTGTTTTTATATACAGTTGAAACCAGAAGTTTCCATCCCCTCTATATAAAGCCCCATCTGCAGGTTTTCTTCACATGAAATCAGAATAAACCTTTCCCGTTTTAAAATTTGGAACCCAAAATTTTTTTGATTGCCAAATGCAAAATAATGAGAGAGAATTTTTAATGCATTTTTTTTCTTTCTGCAAAGTTAAAGTTTCCATCCATGTCTTTGTATTTGGGTGGCTTTCCCCTTAACTGTAGGCTTGGGGTCAAACGTTCTGGTTTTTCCACAAGTTCCCAAATTGTTGGTAGGGAATTTTGGCCCTTTTCTTGCAGATGGTGTAACTGAGCCTGTTTGGGGTCGTTTTGTGCACGGCCTTTTTTGCTTTGCCCATTAAAAATTTTTCAATAGGATTGAGATCAGGGCTTGTGAGAGCTCCAAAACATGGTTTCCTTAAAGGGGTTTTATCGTTCAAAAGATCAGTTCGTTTTGGGGGCAGAAAAAATTTAAGATTTTGTTTTTGGGGTTTGCATTCCTCTGTCACTTGGTTTGATTTTGGGCTTCTCTGTAAATCGTTTTTTTTTCTGCGTTGTGGTCAAAAGCCCCCTGGTCGTTTCGCATGTAGACACGCCCCTGCCTGTGATTGGCTGGTGCATTTATTAGCTGTTGGGATACACCCCTAGCGGGAAATGCCCCGGCAACGCCCCCCGTGCTGTGATTGGCTGCCCGCACATCTGTGTTTACTCCCTCTGGCTGTTTTAAAAACGATGTGAAACAAGGTCTGCTGGTCTATGTACTCTCCGCTTTAGGGTCAATGTTCTGGGAATTTCTGCCTGTTTAAGGGGGTTTTTCCAAGAGGTTTTTTCACCTCCTCACAGATCAGCCCCTTAAAGGGTACTTGGGGAAAGAAGGCTCTGTTCCCCAGGACGAAAGAAGCCCGTCCTTATGATTCAACCCGTTTGGTATAAAAATAAGGATCAAATGCATCTGTATAAGCTGCTTTTAAAAAGTAAGTTTCTTAGGTGATTAACCCCGCAGATAGGGTTGGGATTAAAAACCCCCTCATTTTTTTTTTTTTTTTTTTTTAAAATTTGTATACATAGTAAGTATAAAAATTATGTGTGACATCTTAATTTTATTCATAAACACACAAAGCTCCCTATTAGTGTCCTATCCTTTTAGTCACACAAGCACTTCAAATATGTGATCAATGCTTATTTGGGGGATGAGAATGATATGGGGGGCCTGTATTGTATATATATATTAAGAGATTGACATATATTTTTTAGGTTCTTCATTGTGTAGAATTAGGGGGGAAAAATTACCCTGTGAGGGGATAAAACTCCATCCCCTTTGTTTAAAAGCTGTCTATCACTGTGCTTAGCTGCACAAACAGCCCCAGTTAGTTACAAGTGAGTAGGGCCTTTCTCAAAATGATTTGCTTTTTCCCCCATTGTTTTTGCTCATGTATGAAGGAAGCAGTGATCTTTACTTGACTGAATTTGTAGTTGGTAAAGATCTCTGCCCGTTGTCAGTACAATTGGTAAAAACCCTAGAAGTAACAGCTGCTGGCTTTCAGTTGTGTGTAACTAAGACATATGACAGGTGCTTGCTGGAGTTTGGAGCCCAAGGCTGCAGACATAAGAGGCAGGAGGTACAGAGCTGTTATATCCAGACAACCTTCTGCATCCCTGCTTCAAACAAAATGATGATGTCACAGTTCTTCAGTGAGGGGAGACACGCCTCCTGGGAGGAGGGGACACCCCTCCTGGGAGGAGGACACGCCTGCTGACAGGAGAGACACGCCTGCTGACAGGAGAGACACGCCCTGGTTTAAAAATCAATCTGAGAAAATTAGTGAACAGCACGAGCAGCTCAAACGATAACACCCCTTTAAGCCACTTTGTAACCAGTTTGCCAGTAGCTTCGGGTCATTGTCCATTTGGAAGACCCATTTCCGCCCAAGCTTTAACTTCCTGGCTGATGTCTTGAGATGTTGCTTCAGTTTTGCCACTTTAATCTTCTTTCCTCATGATGCCATCTATTTTGTGAAGTGCACCAGTCCCTCGTGCAGCAAAACAACCCCACAACATGATGCTGGAACCCCCATGTTTCACAATTGGTGTTCTTAGGCTTCCAAGTTTCTCCCCTTTTCCTCCAAATGTAGTGATGGTCATTATGGCCAAACAGTTCAATTTTAGTTTCGTCAGACCACAGGACATGTCTCCAGAACTGTAGGTCTTTGTTTTTGTGCATTTGGTTTTTCTATGCTTCTTTTTGAGTAATGGCTTCTTCCTGGCAGAGCGGCCTTTCAGCCTATGTTGATACAGTACTCGTTTCACTGTGGATAATTACACAATCTTATAAAGCTTCCCCAGCTTTCTTCACAAGGTATTTTGCTTTTGTTCTTGGGTGTTATGACAGGGTTGCCAAAGCACATTCATCTCTGAGACACAGAATCCATCATTTTTTTTGAGCGGTTGATGGTGGACATTCCCATCTTGTTTTTTACTTGTGTATAATTGTTTTGTACAGATGAACGAGGCACCTTCAGGTATCTGGAAATTGCACCCAAGGTTGATCCAGACTTGTGCAAGTCCACAATTCTCCCCCTGATTCTTGGCTGATTTCTTTAGACTTCCCATGATGTTCCCACACGAAGCAGTGTGTTTTGGTGTGCTTTAAAATAAATCCACAGCTGTGTCTCAAATTTAACTCAGATGTTCCCAATAAATGTATCAGAAACTTCCAAAGACCTGACTATCATATGGGCGGTCCCAAATTGTGTAAGGCAGAGTAATCCAGTGTATGGAAACTGCTGGATTTACAGAAGTAATAAAAATGCCTTAAAAATGCTCTCTCTCATTATTCTGCATTTGGCAAATATAATAATCTTGGTTCCTAATTGACCTTAAAACGGGGAAGGTTTATTTTGATTTCATGTCAGAGAGTGAGAAAAACTGCAGATGGGGCTTTTTATATTGTGGATGAAACTTCTGTATGTTATATATATATATATTTTATATTTATATTTATTATATATATATTTTTATATATATACATATATATATATTTTTATTTATATATATATATATATTTCACATATTTTATATATATAACGTGCCACCCATAAGATTAGAAAAAGAACTTTGGTGACATTTGGTGACACCTTTGGTGACAGTAACTTAACATTTTTATATAGATATCATAGCCCCAGGGCTGGGACAAGGTACTGTGGTGCCGTAGGCTACTAAGGCATATAGCGCCCCCCAATGGAAAATTCTGCCCACTCCATGCCTCCTTGTGCCCCCTTTTCTGCCTGGACTGAAGTGGCGCCCTAAACTGTCACCTACCTTCTCCTACCCGTCCCCAGATTAGCCCCAGTTATGGGTGAAATACAACCCCCTGAAGTCACTTCAGAACTGATCTGTATCTGATAAAACCCAGCAGCTTCTGCAGTTACCCAGCCCCGGTGATCACATGACTGCAGGGGCTGAGAAGCAGGAAGCCTTATGGCTCCCTGAAATCTGTACCTACAGTGCTCACTGAGCGCCGAATGTACAACAGTCAGGAAGCCAGAGACAGCAATAAACCATCTCTGTGTTCTCCCTGGAGAGCCCGGCTGCCCCTGACAGCCGGCTCTGCCTCCCCCAACTGCACAGGTGTTGTGCGACTGCTAACTCGAAAGTGTAGTCCACCACTCGTATTTAACAAAAATAAAATTTTATCATAGAGTCCCTAACAGCTCCTTCAGGCATCGCATATCAAACACTCTATGCCTTTCAAGCCTCTAAAGAGAATGGGCTCTTAGTCACTTAAAAGGCTTGAAATGCGTTGAGTGCTTGATATGCGTTGCCTCAAGGAGCTGTTTGCTTTTATGTGATCTTTGTTTTTTGCTGGGACTTTATAATAAAATTTGGATTTTTTTTTTCATATACGAGTGCGGGATCATTATTATTAATAATGGACTATTCCGGGCATCGTTAATCAAGATACAATGCTTAAATATGAGGGTTTGGTGAGGACCCTTTTTTCTATAGTATTGCAGCTCCTATCTCTGCATGGCCTCATGGCTGGGCATCAGTACAAGCCCAGACTGCGTCCCCCACCTGTTGAGGTAAGCAGCACCCTGGGTGGCCTTATGACCACTACACCTGCCCTCATAAACGACCCTGGACTGAACACTATGGATGGTCCTACACCATGCACCATCTAAGAACAAACCTTGAACTCTATGGTGTTGTGGATGAGGAACAGATCCATGTAATCCAGCTGGAGATCCTTCAGAGACTTGTCCAAGGCGGGTCGGACTCTCTCGGGAGTGTGGTTAGTGCTCCACAGCTGAAGAATAAATGAAGAATCTAAGCTTAGCCCCCTAGTGGCCATGTTAATGAGAAAAATGGTGAAACAATGGGTCAGAATTTAAAATGGTGACAATTCTGTGGTTACTTTCCCAGTGTAAAAAATGTCTCCTCTCTTCATCGTCCCATCAGCGATCTTTGACCTGATGGCTTCGCCGACCTGAACCTCGTTGCCATATAGAAAGGCGCCGTCGATGTGGCGATGTCCAGCCTCAATGGCCACCTTGGTGCTCTCCCCAGCCTGTTCCTTGGTGTACTGTGCGGAATAAGAGTCATAAATAGTCATTATTTTACATCTCTTACATAGCAATTCCCTTGAGATACCCATTAGCCTCCACCACCACCTGCCCTGGCATCCAGCACCTCGGGCACATGCCCTGCCGGCCCCCCACACTAGTTGTGCCCATGTTCAGCATAATTGAAATTAATTGTCCCAATATATAAAATACTGCAGTGTTATTATAGATTTATGTCTACTACTATGTTCCTTGCAATGATATCCTTCCTATTTACACCTGTTTAGACCTAACTCTTTTCACAACTGAGGGTTTGTTACACTTGTATCTATTTTAGACAAATCGCTCTTCTGTCTTTAAAGTTTGCTACAATGTATCAGTGCAGGTCAATTGTATCAGCCCAGAGGATTGTCTAGACTGGAAGCGAATGTAACAAACCCTGAGCTGTGAGAAGCACCTGGGGTATCAGTCTCTGCACAACATTTCCGTCTGTTCACTGACAGCAAGCAGAGATCGGGTGAACATTAGGTATATTGGAAAGCTGCAGAACCTTTATTATAGAATAAGTATATTTCAGGCTTGGTGCGGGGATATTGGGTCGGTCATGCATCACAGGGGAATTTTCGCCTTACCATCATTCGCCATCTCAATGGTTTTCTATGGGGGCCGGGGGGGTGCCTTACAACTATTATGCGTCACCAGACATTTTTTGCCTTCATAGGCCAACACTGAGGTTGCCTGTGACTCGCAGTTATGCTAAGACATAGCAGCTCCCAATCTATTCTCTACAGTGGTCTCGGCTCACTCACCGTTTTTGGGGCGTAGGTACCAAATCCGATGACTGGCATCTTATGCCCATCATTCAGCACAACACAGGAGTCCGGCTTGAGCGCCATAGTGCGTCCCTGTACCTTGCTTTGCACGGCTGCTGTCTACTGTATGACTATATATAGCCCTATCTTCTAGCTCATCCCATAGCTAGGTGAATGGAGCCGCCTGTTTGGCAGTGATTCTGCAGTTTCATTGTATTTGTGTAACACAGCAGGCAGAGCCGTCTTAACAGAATTATGGGCCCCTGGGCATAGCATGACAGTGGGCCCTGCCGAATATAGCTCATCACACTTGGCCATGCCTCAAGCTCCCCCTCCCCCAAGCACACCCATATTATCATGCCACTTATGTCTATACACCGACAGCCTGCAGCCTACAAGACTATTTGGCTTAATAATCATTTTTTTCAGATCCTCAGACAGTTCTTTGCCATGAGGCGCTATGCTGAACTTCCAGTGACCGGTATGAGAAAGTGTGAGAGCGATAACACCAAATTTAATACACCTGTGGAGGGAAAATGGCAAATTGGGCACAATTTGTCCATTTTCACTTAGGCTGTACTCACTTTTGTTGTTTCTTAGGGGTGTATACAAACAATGGGACATTACTTACTCAAAAAACACTCCAGATCTTAGGGGCTTGTTCACAGCTCAATGGCTGAACTAAAATGAACCCAGAAGCTGGCAACTCTGGCATTTATGCTGACTGGGAAAAAGACCACAGATGCAGCTAATTGCTTTATTATATGCAATTGTAGTACCAGCAATCACCCCCCTCATGCAGTGAGAGTGTGTGAGTGGTTGTTTTTGTGATAACAGTTTTTATTGACACATTTAAAGTAATACAGGAGTTACAGCAGTGAAAATTATCAGAAAAAAAATAGTGTCATTTTCATTATGTCATTGACTATTATCATGTTTACAACCATAAAGAAGAAACTTAAACATTAACCCTTCCCTCCCCAATACCACTACAGTCAGGTTACTCTTCATCTTTATTACAGTCAGATAACCACAGAATGGTTTCATAATAATGTCATGATAGTCATATCATCGCCTCAAATAGTGTATGTCTCTATAAACCGTGAACCGAATCAATTCGCTATTTTCGTAAGACCTCCTACATCTGGCCTAATCCCTTTATGTTACTTCAAGTTACTTTAAGAGGGCCTAAATCACCTGCTAGTTCCTTAAGGAATACCAGTGTGGTTTCACTAAATGGAGTCACGTGGTCTCTTATTTCTGCTTTGTCAAAAATGTTTTCTGATATTGGAACGTTCTCCACTTTCTAAAGAATTTTGTGGCCTGCTGCTCTTTATGCTTTTCCGCCTCCCTCCTATAGGAAACACCACCACCACCATGTCAATTGAGGGGATATCTTGACTGAGCCACTTGCCCAGTAGACATCTTTTCGCTATTAAAAAAAATTATGAGCTAATATCGGGGTAGTCGATTCCTCCGAATCTATATGGAAAATCATAAGCTATGGAGATAGAGTTAGATCCAAGTTTAGACGTGTTTTAAGAGATGTCAACAGGCGTTGCCAAAATTCCTGGGTTCTCGGGCAGGTCCATATCCCATGATAAATGATTCCCAATTTGGTTGTGGACATTTGGGACATGCCACCAATCGATCTGGTGTTCGTCCGGTATATCAAGCCATAAAAGGGCGTGGATGGATCAGTTTAATTGTGATTTTTTCTCCATCTTTCACAAGGAATATCTTCTCACCAGAAATCCCATCCCTCAAGTATCTTAACAGGTAATCCTCAATCTCCTAAATGACGTTGTCCATCTCCTAAAAAGTTGAGGTCTACTGCCCATCACTTGGCATGTCTTAAGAGTTGAATTAACTGCGGAGTGTGAGTTCTCTGCGCGGGGGCTCCATATTAAATTTATAGAGCCAATTCGACTGAAATTCTTTAGTACCGGTTCAATCGATGTTGCAGAAACTTATTATCTGAGCTAACCTAGGAACCTCCCCTGTTGTTGGGCCAAGTTGATCCTGACCTCGGCACTGGGATTAAGAATCTCCGTTCTGTGGGGTTGAAGGGATGCTTCACTACTTGTATCCCCACGCTCTCCAGTTTTGAAATCTGGATTCTCTCCCTCCCTGGGGAACTCGGGGACTGTTCCCATAAGTACATGTATTTTGAGCACTAGAAAGGGAAACCCATTAATTTCCTTGTTGCCTTCCACGTAGATATAGTGTCTCTGATCACTAGAGACTTACGTAGCGGCAGTGGAATGCAAGAGATATTTCGAGTGTAACTTAACTATTCCAAACTCCATGGTTTCGATAGTTCTACTTTCAAGAGATATGTTTGGAGAAGAAGTTGGACCCTGTATCCATGTCTATTCCATGTCGTAACAAACATGCTAAATTACATGCTTGACATCAGGGACCCAGGCCTCCACATCCCTGGAATGCATCAGAGTCTTAAATGAGATCCTATGATGTTACGTGCCCATATTGAAGGAGGTGAAGGCTTTGTGTACGCGTAGTTATCTGATGTTTCAGAAGCAGTGGAGATGGTCTGCAAGGTATAAAGGAGCTAGGAAAGCTGATCATTTTGATCTAGTTTGCTTCTACCAGATAGAGTTAATGGGCAGATTGTTCCATTTCCTAAGCTCGTTTTATTTTGCCAATAATAGGGTCATAGTTTAACTGTATAACTGGGATTCCTGGGTTTTTCCAATATGAATCCCAGATATTTTATACAATGTTTGCCCATCTCACTGGAGAGGCTATGGATTTTTCATATTTTTGAAAAAGAACTCGAGGCGAGATGTCCAAAATGTCAACTTTTGCCACATTTATCCGCAGACTGGGATGATTACCAAACGGTGAATAAGTTTTAATATCGATACACCTCTCATTCACCGGGACGTGACATTAAACATCAAATAATTCATCCGCAGAATGTGCTGTTTTAATTTGCTGGTCGCCAATTCTATCCCTGAATACTCGTGTCTCTCTCATTGCTCTAACTAGGGGCTCAATTGAAAGGTTTAAAAAAAAATTTGGAATAGAGCGGCCATCCTTGCCTGAGTTCCTTTTTGATGTTCCAAAACCTTAGACAAAGGGGGGGGGGGGGGGGGGGGGGAGGGGGGGGGGTGGTGTTGGGGGGGGGGGGGGGGGGTGGGGGGGGGGGGGGGGGGGGGGGGGGGGTGGGGGGGGGGGGGGAAATCCAGGAGGTATACACTTGGCTCTTCGTGAGTCGATATAAGGAGGTGCAAAAAAACCATGGAATGCTCCTGAGAACCCCATAAATTCTAAACTTTGTTATAACCATTGCCAGGACACGTTGTCAAAAGCCTTTTCAGTGTCAAATGGTCATAATAGCTCGTTGAACTGTTATGCCACTGGGGGTTGATTTTTATGGCATCAAGAGACTGTAACACCTTGCGTATGTTTGTGACAGCAGACAAAAGCCGACCTGCAAGGGGGGGTATTAAAATTGGGGAGTTATGGTCACCTTAACTTTCGACACATGTTTCAGGTCGAAATTAATCAAAGATATCGGCCCTATAAGAGCAGCTGATGATAGATCTTTATCGGTTTTGGTTAAGAGCTTGATAAATGCGGTGTTAGCCACTTCTGGGGACTATCGTCCCTCTAAATATAACGTTAAATAAATTTACTAGCTCTGGCGGCAATGTGGTCGTTTAGAATTTGTAAATTCCCGGTGAAGCATCCGGGCCCGGGCTTGTTATTTTTCAGGGACTTGATTGTTAATTTTAATTCTTCAAGGGTGACTGGGGAGTTTAGTTTCTCTTTATTTCCGCTTTGTCAGGGAAGATATCCCCAAACCCTGCAACGAAAAACTGGGAGAAGCCTCAGCATTTTCATCTTTAGAGTACAGGGATTGGTAAAATGATCTGAAAACACTATTTATTGCTTGTGGATGTGTCAGCAATGAACCTGTATCGTCCTTCAAAGGCGTCAGTTGACACCCTCCTCTACGGTCTCTGGCCAGATTAGCCAATAATTTACCACACTTATTACCGTTATCTGAACAGCTTTGCCTCTTTGGCCGAAAATTCTATGACCTCCTTCTTCTCTAACCAGTGTTCGTAACGTTCCTTAGCCAAATACCAGGCCTGTTTATTTTTTGGGGTAACATTCCTCTGAAATGTGGTGTAGGCTAACCTCAGTTCTGAGCTGAATTTTTCTAGGCTCTGTCATATCTTTTTTGATTTTAGCTACCATAAGCTATAAGTCGCCCTCCTCAAACACAGCTTTCGCTCGCATCCCAGAAAAGTTGTGGGTTACTGGAGTGTTCTGCATTTAAAGATCTATATTCAATCCACCAACTCTGTAATAATAGCTGAAAATCTTCTCTATCCACCAAAAAAGATGGAAATCTCCATATAAAATCCGTATCTCTCAGGATGGTGTCAGTTAATGTGATCGACATTGGGAGCATGATCGAATTATGATGTCATCTATTCTAGTCTTTGATCGGGATTTCAGAGAAGAGGAGATAAAACCACAATCAAGGCGGGACCACGAGTCATGCACGGTGAATAAAATGTATATTCCCTACCCTCAGGGTGCAATACTCTCCATGTATCAATCAATCTCGTCTTCTCCAGAAACCCGCCCAAAGCCGATTTGTGGCGTGTCGATCCAATGGACCTTGCACTTGACCTGTTTTTCGATCTTTTTTTTGGATCTATAACAGTTTTAAAAATCCCCCCCTTATTTTCACCCAATAAGTCTGCAGCACCCCGTTAGCCAAAAGAAAGAAATTTGGTCTGCCTCGTTTGGGCAAAAAACATTATAAACGCTGTCTTCTGTAGGGGGGGATATAGTCCCTTGCCCCCAAATTTCCAAATGGGCTACGTGCTCAAAACTTGATACTTAAAATTTTGTTGATTGTGTTATGACTCCTGCTTTTTGATTTTACCGCCGAAGTCCTAAAATTTCCCCCACCCACAATTTCCTCAGACGGAAAAAATGTCTCTTCCGGGTGCTTTTCCTGAGCAAGCCCAATCCGTTTTTAAAACCGTTTTGGGTGCCGAAGCACCATCACCCGCTTTTGGGGCGATGAAAACCCTTTTACATTCCAGTAATATACGCAGTTAACAAACCATCATATATTAAATGACTTATGTAATCCCAATAAAACTCAAACAATTTAAATTTGAACAAGAGTAGAACTTGGGAAAACGTCCCAATTTTCTTGAAACAAAAGAATGCATTTCTTAACCTGGAGATGTTAACCACAATCTCCTAAGAAACAGTGCCACTAAACTTTCTTTTTTCCGCTCCTCTCAGACTTCCCATCTAGGTATAAAAGCTCCTAAGAGGGTTTCCCCCCCCCCCCCTCCTCCCCATATAGTAAGGTATCATATCTTATCCTGTTTCCTGGTATTTCGTCAGTCACATCTTATTTTAAATTCCTCACTCTACACCATCCAGTATAACCCATTGGACATGACTCATTGTTTCCCAAGCATGGGCCGCTATATCAAACCGCGAACCACACTTCGCAAATTGCATCCCCAGCATGCTTTAAAAAAAAACATGAAAAATTAACACAAATTTAAGAAATACATTCTGGCAACCCCGTTAAGCATGGTCCAACTCAAAATGATACCATCTTCTTATCTAACCCTCTGAAAAAGTATTTCTATAGTTATGTCAACAATGAGGTTGTTGACCCTATCTTTCAAGTCCCGCCTCGTGTAATTTTGGGCTTCTTATTTTGCTCCTACGATTTTGATACCCCCTCCAGTCACTTAAAAATCCGGCGCTGTCCAAAAACTAGGATGACCTGTAGGCCTAACCCCCCCACCCTGATTGTGGTTTCCTCGCTCCCGGGGCCGTTCGTTCTTCTGGTGTTAGGAGAAGGCGCAGGGGAAGGAGATCTTCTACCGCGGGTGAGATCGCGGCGCCGGAACCGGAAGTCGTGAAATTTTTTTTATTGGTCTTTGCTTTGTGCAACCCCCCCCATGCATTATATGTGGGTTTTTCTGCAAGCTGGTGGAATAGGGGTTAATTGGTGTGCAGTTTTTATCTTTTCCAACAATTACTGCACCGTGATCTTTTTCCCCGTTGATAAAAGCCAGAGATGCCCGCTTCGGGTCATTTTAGTTCACCATTTACTGTAAAAAGCCTCAAAACTGATGTTTTTTGGGAAATAATTCCCTTTTTTGTATGTTTTTTTTTTTGTGTAAATTGTTAGTGTAGGGGCTCACAAATTGAAGCCGTAAAGGCTTTTTGAGCTTGTGTATTGGGGGGTCCATTACCCCTAAAACCTCATATTTAAAATTTTTCCATATGCATTTTTTTCTACCCCCAAAAGTGCGGGGGGCGGGGTGGCCTGTGTTTTTTTTGGACACTTAAAATTGCTTGGGGAGCCCGCCTATCAATAGATGGGCGTCCAATAGGTTTTTAAACCAGCAGGTGTACCACAATATCTAATTTTTGGGAAAACTTTTGTACCTTTATTATACAAAATTGTAGTCCAGCAATCCCCCCTCATGCATTCAGAGTATGTGAGTGGTTGTTTTATTGGTAGCTTTGCATTTGTGCAATTCCCACATTATACTGTGGCTTTTCTGGCGGTTGAACAGGTGTTAATTTGGTGGGCATTTTTCATCTTGCTAAAGCAATTAGGCACTGTACTTTTTCCCATTAGCAAAATCCCAGAGTTCCCAGCTTCTGAGTTCATTTTATTCAGCCATTGAGCTGTGAACAAGCTCTAAAAGGAGTGTTTCTTTTGGGGGTGTATCATTTTTTTTGCCAGTGGTATGACTTTTAGGGCCGTGTTGATTTTATTTTGAGGCTTTTTGGGGAAGGTAAAGATAGCGTGGGACCACCCCCTGAGATCATTTGTAATTTTGGGGGTGGTTTAAAGCATTTTTTGTCAAAGACATGTGAAAAAGAATCTAAAATTTTTTTCTGTATGATAGATAGAGTTTTTTTAGGGCCCCAAAATTTACATTTTTATGCAAGCCGTACACTGACACTGACATTAAAAAAAAAAAAAAAAAAAACAAAATGTCGATTTTCACTGTTGTACCATGAAAAGATATAATACAATATTTACAAAAATGTGAGGGGTGTACTTAATTTTTTGAGATAATGTATTTAAATGACATGTAGGGCTTTATAAGCATTACATTACACCCTACCCTATAATGTACAGTCCCCCGACCCGAAAAACAGTTTTTATTTTACTAAATAGGCCTTAAAAAATCCCTACAAAACTAATACGGACTCCAGACCAAACCAACTAAATAAAAATGGATCCTAGACCAGATCACTTGAATTAATACAGACCTAACACCAGACTCTCTAACCAGATTTTTTAAAAAAAAGGCCCCCCGACCAGAAACAATATAGACCAAAACCCAAAAATACAAACCCCAGGCTTGTATGAAGCCCTAAATGAATAAAGACCCCAAGGCAAACCATGTAACCTAATAAACAATTTAGATTCACATCAGACCCCTAAATATAGAGATAAACCCCCTAAACTAATATGGACCCCAGACAAGATAGCCTAAACCAATACAGACTCCAGACCATCTAAACTAATACAGAATCCAAACTGGACCCTGTAAATTAATGCTAAACCCAAACTGTGTAACGTAATAAAGACCCCTGACCAGACCCTTTAAATACATACAGACCCCAGATCAATCAGACTAAATAAAACATACCTCCGAGCAGACCCTGTAAACTTATACAAAATCTAGACCAGACCAACTTAAAAAATATAGACCTTACAGCAGATCACGTAGTCTAATACAGAGCCCAGACAAGAATACAAACCCTAGACGAGACATGACAAAAAATATAGACTCCAGAACAGACACCTTACACTGATACAGACTCTTGATCAGTGCCATCTTAACAGCATTATGGGCCACTGGGCAGAGCTGTGCACAGAGCCCCCAATCAACACAACCACTCACAGAAATAAATATACAGTATACATAACCGATAATAAACTTATAACCTACAACACCGCCATATAGAGCCCATAGAGTGGTCAGACACCAGCTCAGGTTATCGCCACATGACAGTGACTACAACACTGATAGAAATCACAGATCCCACCTTTCTTGGAGTGGTTAGAACAAAAAGCCCAAAAAAATACTTCACAGAATCTAAACAGCAATAACACGGTATCTCGAAAATACTTATATAACTATACATGCCTCATTCAAATAGGGTTAATAATACATAATCATAAGGAAGTTGTTGGTTACACACTTCACTGTTCCATTAGAAGTTGTTGGTTACACACTTCACTGTTCCATTAGAAGTTGTTGGTTACACACTTCACTGTTCCATTAGAAGTTGTTGGTTACAAAACTTCACTGTTCCATTAGAAGTTGTTGGGTTTCACACTTCACTATTCCCCTAGAAGTTGTTAGTTTACACACTTCACTGTTCCATGAGAAGTTGTTGGTTACACACTTCACTATTCCATTAGAAGTTGTTGGTTACACACTTCACTGTTCCATTAGACGTTGTTGGTTACACACTTCACTGTTCCATTAGACGTTGTTGGTTACACACTTCACTATTCCATTAGAAGTTGTTGGTTACACACTTCATTGTTCCATTAGAAGTTGTTAGTTACACACTTCACTGTTCCATTAGAAGTTGTTGGTTACACACTTCATTGTTCCATTAGAAGTTGTTAGTTACACACTTCATTGTTCCATTTAAAATTGTTAGTTACAAAAACTTCACTGTTCCATTAGAAGTTGTTGGTTACACACTTCATTGTTCCATTAGAAGTTGTTAGTTACACACTTCACTGTTCCATTAGAAGTTGTAAGTTACACACTTTACTGTTCCATTAGAAGTTGTTGGTTACACACTTCCCTGTTCCATTAGAAGTTGTTGGTTGCACACTTCACTGTTCCATTAGAAGTTGTTGGTTGCACACTTCACTGTTCCATTAGAAGTTGTTAGTTACACACTTCACTGTTCCATTAGAAGTTGTTAGTTACACACTTCACTGTTCCATTAGAAGTTGTTAGTTGCACACTTCACCGTTCCATTAGAATTGGTAGTTACACACTTCACTGTTCCATTAGAAGTTGTTAGTTACACACTTCACTGTTCCATTAGAAGTTGTTAGTTACACACTTCACCATTCCATTAGAAGTTGTTAGTTACACACTTCACTGTTCCATTAGAAGTTGTTATTTACAAAATTCACTGTTACATTAGCATTTGTTAGTTATACAATTCACTGTTCCATTATTAGTTGTTTGTTTCACACTTCACTGTTCCATTAGAAGTTGTTAGTTACACACTTCACTGTTCCATTAGCACTTGTTTGTTACACACTTCACTGTTCCATTAGAAGTTGTTGGTTACACACTTCACTGTTCCATTAGAAGTTGTTGGTTACACACTTCACTGTTCCATTAGAAGTTGTTGGTTACACACATCACTGTTCCATTAGAAGTTGTTAGTTGCACAAATACAGACCCTAGACCAGACACTAAGAAGTATACTGACTCCAGATTAAATACCCTAAACTGAAACAGACTTTACACCATGTAAACTAGTACAGAACCCAGACTGGAATCTCTAGTGAATACTGACCCCCAAACCAGACCCTGTTCCTAATGTAGAACCTAGGTCAAACCCCCTTAATAAAGACTCTAGACTAATACAGACCCAAGACTAGATGCTGTAAACTAACCCAAATCCTAGATCAGACAGCCAAAATGAATACAGACCCCAGACCACTAAACTAAAACAGAATCAAAACTAGAACCTCTCAATTATTACTGACTCTAAAAGACCCTTAAGCCTTATACAGACCTTCTAAATGGATACCGACCTCCCATACTTGACATAAATACTGAACTCACAGAAGACCTCCTAAACTGATACATAGTCCAAATCAGGCTGTCTATGTAAGTACAGACTCCAGATGAGATCCACTAAATAAAGACCTTAGGCAACAACCCCTAAAAATAGAGACTCCAAACTAGATCCTGAGTTATATCCTGTATTATCCTCCATAGCTGCACTCACTATTCTGCTGGTGCAGTCACTGTGTACATACATTACTTATCCTGTACTGATCCTGAGTTACATCCTGTATTATACTCCAGAGCTGCACTCACTATTCTGCTGGTGCAGTCACTGAACATACATTACTTATCCTGTACTGATCCTGAGTTACATCCTGTATTATACTCCAGAGCTGCACTCACTATTCTGCTGGTGCAGTCACTGTGTACATACATTACTTATCCTGTACTGATCCTGAGTTACATCCTGTATTATCCTCCAGAGCTGCGCTCACTATTCTGCTGGTGCAGTCACTGTACATACATTACTTATCCTGTACTGATCCTGAGTTACATCCTGTATTATCCTCCAGAGCTGCACTCACTATTCTGCTGGTGCAGTCACTGTACATACATTACTTATCCTGTACTGTTCCTGAGTTATATCCTGTATTATACCCCAGAGCTGCACTCACTATTCTGCTGGTGCAGTCACTGTGTACATACATTACTTATCCTGTACTGCTCCTGAGTTACATCCTGTATTATCCTCCAGAGCTGCACTCACTATTCTGCTGGTGCAGTCACTGTGTACATACATTACTTATCCTGTACTGCTCCTGCGTTACATCCTATATTATCCTCCAGAGCTGTGCTCACTATTCTGCTGGTGCAGTCACTGTACATACATTACTTATCCAGTACTGATCCTGAGTTACATCCTGTATTATCCTCCAGAGCTGCACTCACTATTCTGCTGGTGCAGTCACTGTGTACATACATTACTTATCCTGTACTGATCCTGAGTTACATCCTGTATTATCCTCCAGAGCTGCGCTCACTATTCTGCTGGTGCAGTCACTGTGTACATACATTACTTATCCTGTACTGATCCTGAATTACATCCTACATTATCCTCCAGAGCTGCACTCACTATTCTGCTGGTGCAGTCACTGTGTACATACATTACTTATCCGACTATTACTTTATACGAAAATTAACGCTAAAATGTTTTTTCAATATAAACACCAAAAAAACTAATAAGGAAAAAACTATTCCATTAACAACCAAGGAACCCAGTCCTATTCTTGGTCGCCTAGGAACACCTGTAAAAGCAAAATCTAAATTCTACCCCACAAATTTTCAGGGTAATTTCATCCCAGTTTTTTCAGATTTAGTAATAAACGATCTAAGAAAAATTCAGAAAAAACTCCCATCTAGAACTAACATATCCAAAACCGAAATAAAAGTGCTTAATAAACTATCCAAGAATACGGACATTGTCATCAGGAATGCTGACAAGGGAGGTGCTGTCATAGTGCAGAATTATACTGATTATAATAAAGAGGCTCTCAGAATCCTAGGAGATCAATTTTATTACAAAAAAAGTGTTACCTGAAGTTCATGAGAAACTAAAAATTGAGTATAACAACTTCATTCAAGAAAGCTTTGAAAAAAACATAATCTCAAAGGAGGAAAAAAACTTCTTGACTGTTACAAATTATTCCATTCCGTTTTTTTACCATTTACCTAAGATCCACAAACATCAAACTAAGCCCCCTGGTCGCCCCATAATTTCCGGGATTCATTCTGTACTGTCTAATCTTTCCCAAACTTCAGCCCTTGGTCGAACGTCTCCCCAGTTTCCTAAAGGACTCTGATGCAGTGCTGAGAGACCTTATAGGTACTGAATGGGAGGACCACTATATTCTTGCTACAATGGACGTGACTTCACTTTATTCTAATATTAAACACGAAGCGGGCCTCATATCTGTTAGAAAGTATCTAGATACAGAACCTACTTTTTCTTCTGATTTTAAAAGCTTTTTAATAACCAGCTTAGAACTCATTTTAAAGAATAACTTCTTTCAATGTCAGGATGTACATTCTCAACAACAAGTCGGGGTTGCCATGGGCACGCATGTGGCACCTTCGGTAGCTAATTTGTTTATGGGAGCCTTCGAGGAAGCATATATTAACGGAATAGGGAACCCTTTTAACCATCAGATCTTTTATTTTAAAAGATTCATTGATGACCTTATCTTTATTTGGGAAGGATCTTTGGAAAGTTTTAATTCCTTTGTAGAATTTTTAAGTAACACCCCATGGGGGATCACATTTACAGCAACTACTCATAAGAAAGAAATAACATTTTTTGGATCTAGACCTATATGTGGAGGAGGGAAGAATTGTGTCCAAAACCCATTTTAAACCTACCGATTCAAATAACTACCTAGCATTCAGCTCTAATCACCAAAAGAAATGGTTAAAAAATATACCATATGGTCAATTTCGAAGGTTGAGAAAAAACTGTACAAAAAAAGTAGATTTTGAAATACAGGCAGCTAATCTCATGGAGAAATTTTCTCAGAAAAAGTAGCCAAATGAACTACTTCGGGGGGCATACAAAAAAGCAGCTAAACACAACCAGAAATTTTACTTAGAAAACCGAAGTAAGCAAAAAGATACTGATAACTTTGATTTGTGCTTCATCACCACGCACAACTCACAATTTAGAGAAATTCAGAAAATTGTGACTCAGCACTGGGGTATCCTATTAAGGGACCCTGGACTCAAGGGTGTCATCCCAGAAAAACCCAAATATATATATCGAAAAGCCCGCACTCCGAAGAATATTTTAGCTCCCTCTCGTTTAAAAAAATAAAGAAACATTGAAATTTTTCCCCCAAGGAAAAAACGGATCCAAAAAGGTTTCCTACCCAATGGGGAAAACCTATATGTAAATGTTGTCGACAAATAATAAGTAGTGTTTCATTTAAAAAATCCAATAAAAAAAGGAGAGACTTTTAAAATCGGGACCCCACCTCACATGGGGCCAAATTTCCCTTTTTGAAAATATATCTCATTCCCTGAAAATGTGGGACCCAAAATATGGGGAAAAGGGACCCCCCAAACAATTTTGTCTAGACCGTGAAAAATTTATCTTTAAACGATGTCACACCCCGGTCCCCTTGTTTACAGCTTTGGGTTTTCCCGGGGAAAATTTCATGTTTCCCCCGGTCCCCGTTTTTCAACTTTAAAACCCAAATTAAATTTATTGATGCAAAAAACCTTCGATAAAATCAAAGGCTAAACCCGGGGGAAGGAAAATGGGATTTGTTTTTAAATACACGAAGCAATGGGCTCAATGAAAACCGGGGAACAGTTATCTAAATTATAGTTTTACTTCTCTTTTTTTAAAATAAACCCAATTTAAAACAAATAGTCGTTTTATATGAAAAAATTTTCCTTATACCCTTCTTGCAAAATTTAAACAAAATATTTACCCTTTTTAAAATTTTTCTTTTTTCAAGTTATTTTTATAATGTAAATTTATTGTTATATTTTTTAGACATATTTTATCAGGATTTTTATATATAACAAAGTAATTTTATATCTATTTGTTCTATATATATTTTTTTATTTTTTTTTTTAATCTCATAGGATGTATATAAGCATATACACGTTTTTTTAAATGTAGCTATTTTTATGAATGAAAGTCAAATCACTACTATACGAGTGTTTAGTGTTTACATTGACACTTGTTTTGCAACATGTGACTCAGTATTTACTTCGTTTTTCCCTTTAACCCCCCGCTTTTGTATTTAAAACCCTTTATTTCCCGTCACAATATTTTATCTAAAAAAAGCGGGTTTGCTACCCCCGAAAGCTTTTTTACTGAAATAAATAAAACTTATATATTTTTATTTTAAAAAATTGGCCCAACACAACGGATTTTTTCCTTCTAAGGGGTTCTAAAGGCTCCCGTCCCCGCGGGAAGGAAAACTTCTTTTCTTCCCAACTTTCTGAAATTTTACATTAAATTTTCCCGTACTGATCCCGAGGGTTCAACCTGTATTATCCCCCCAGAGCTGCACTCAAATATTCGGGTGCAGTCACTGTTTAATTAAAATTTTTATCCTGAAAATCCCCGTATTATACTCCCAAACTGCAATTTACTATTCTGTGGTGCAGTCACTGTGCAATTTATTACTTTTTCCCGTACTGGGTCCTGAGTTAAAAAAACCCGTATTATCCCCCGGCTGCACTCACTATTTTTGCTGGTGAGTCACTGTGTAAAATACATTACTTATCCTTTTTTCCAAAACCCCGTATTATACTTCCCCCCCGAAAAAACTGCACTCCTATTCTGCTGGTCAAAATCACTGTGACATACATTATTATCCGTTTCTGATCCTGGTTACAAACCTGTATTTTTCCTCCAGAGCTCACTCCCTATTTCTTTGCTTTTGGGGCAGTCATTTTAAAATACTTACTTTTCCTGTACTGATTTCCCGAATTTTAAAAAATTCCCCAATGATCACTTTTTTATAAAAGGAAAATTCGCCGGGAAACTTCCCTTTTTTAAATTTTTAAAAAGGGGAAAAGCTGGGAGATGGGGAACTACAAAAGCTTCCCGGTTCTCCTTTTTAAAACCCAAAACTTTTTACATTCCTGGGCTAAAGGTAATTTCATTTTTTTACCATAACCCGGGTTCTCCGATTATTCCCCTATCCCCTTAAAAAATTTTTTTCCCCCTTTTTTGGGCGCCGGGTTAATTTTTTATTTTTGGTGGTTTTTCATTCCCAATACTGGCCAATAGGGGCAAAAACAACAAACCGCCAAATATTTTCATCCGTTTTTTCCCGACACACTCTCTATTTTCCGGGGGCCTGACCAAAATTATTAAATTACTATGTATTTAAATTTTTGTAATTTTTTAAAGTGCACCAAAAAATTTTTTAAAACTTGGGAATCAAAACCCCAAACGGGACGAGTGCCTAACAGATGCACGCTAGAAGCCTAAAAGGTGTTACTCCTAGAGATCCAAAACAGTGTTCCAAAAAGAGATCCCAAACAGGTGCTACTCCAGAGGGGGCCTAAACAGGGTTCCCCAGAGTACCTAAACGGCTCCTCCTTGAGATACCAAAAACAGGTGCCCCCTCCTAGAATACCTAAACGGGCCCTCCTAGAGATCCTAAACGGGTGCTCCCTAGAAAAACCTAAACAGGTGCCCCTCCTAGAAAACCCTAAACGGTGCTCCTCGAGGTGCCTAAACAGGTGCACCCACGGGTCCTAAAAGGGTACTCCTACGGTGCCTAAACGGGTGCTCCTCCTAGAGATCCTAAGCAGGTGCTCCACCTACAGGTCCCTAAACAGGTTACGCTAAGATACCAAAACAGGTACCCTTCACAAAACCAAGGGGGTGCCCCCCTTAGGGGGCCCAAAACAGGTGTTCCTCCTAGAACCCTAAACAGGTGCTACCCAGAGATCCAAAACGGGTGCACACAAGGGGTGCCTAAACAGGTGCCCCCAAGGTCCAAACAGGTGCCCTCCTAGGGGTGCCTAACAGGTGCCCTCCTAGGGTCCTAAACATTGCCCTCCTAGGGGTCCCTAAACAGGTGTACTCCTAGAGATCCTAAACAGGGCTACTCCAAATACCTAAACAGGTGCTACCTTAGGATCCAGAAAGGTCTACTCCTAGGGGTGCCTAAACAGGTGCTCCCCAGAGAACCAAAAGGGGGACTCCTAGAGATACCAAAAATGTGCTACTCCAAAGGGGAGCCTAAACAGGGCTCCTCCTAAGGGCCAAAACGGGTGCTACTCCAAGGGGTGCCATAAAAAGTGCACCCTAGAATACCAAAACAGGTGCTACCCTAGAAATGCCTAAACAGGGCAACCCAGGTTTGCCTAAACAGTGCAACCAAAATGCCTAAAACGTGCTACTCCAAAGGGGGGCCAAAAACGGTTACTCCAAAGGGGTGCCAAACAGGTGCTCCTCCTAAGATACTTAAACATGCTACTCCAGAGTACCTAAACGGTGCTACTTAGAGAACCAAAACCATGTCACTTAGGTCCCCTAAAAACAGGTGCCCTCCTAGAGGGGGGTTAAACATGCTCCTCCTAAGATACCTAAACGGGTGCTACTCCTAAGATACCTAACAGGTGCAATCTTAGAGATGCCTAAACAGGTCTTACCTTAGAGTGCCTAAACAGGCCCCTCTAAGATACCAAAACAGGTGCACTCCTAGAATACCTAAACATTGCACCCTAAGGGGGTCCCAAAAACGGGTCTCCTCCTAGAGGCCCTAAACAGGTCTACTCCTAGGGTGCCTAAACATGGTACCCCTAGAATACCTAACAGGTGCCCCAGAGTCCCTAAACAGGGCCTCCAAGGTGCCTAAAACAGTGCACCCCTAGAGATACCTAAACAGGGTGCTATCCTAGAATACCTAAACAGGTCTTACATCCTAGAGGGTGCCTAAACAGGTGCTTCACGACAGATGCCTAAAAAGGTGTTTCCTCCTGAGATGCCTAAAACAGGTGCGGGGCTCCTACAGGGTACCTAAACACGCTGCTCCTCCTACAGGTACCTAAACAGGTGCTCCTCCTACGGGTGCCTAACAGGTGTCCTCTAAGGTGTCTAAAAGGTGCCCGCTCCCAGGTACCTAACGGGTTTGTTCACCTAGAGATACCTAAACAGGTGCCCTCCTAGAGGTCCAAACAGGTGCTAACTCCTAGGTCCCAAAAACGGGTTTGCTAATCCAAGGCGCTAAACGGGTTGTTACTCCTAGAGTGCCTAAACAGTGCTCTCCTAAAAGTGCCTAAACAGATGCTCCTCCTAGAGGTGCTTAAACAGGTGCTGCTCCTAGAGCTGCCTAAACAGGTGCTGCTCCTAGAGGTGCCTAAACATGTGCTCCTCCTACAGGTGCTACTACTAGAGATACCTAAACAGGTACTACTTCTACAGATACATAGATGGGTGCTCCTCCTAGAGATCCCTAAACAGGTGCTCCTGCTAGAGATACCTAAACAGGTGCTACTCTTAGAGATCCCTAAACAGGTGCTACTCTTAGAGATACCTAAACAGGTGCTACTCTTAGAGATACCTAAACAGGTGCTACTCTTAGAGATACCTAAACAGGTGCTCCTCCTAGAGGTGCCTAAACAGGTGCTCCTCCTAAGGTGCCAAAAACAGGTGTTCCTAATAGAGATACCTAAACAGGTGCTCCTCCTAGAGATACCTAAACAGGTGCTCGTCCTAGAGGTGCCTAAACAGGTGCTCCTCCTAGAGGTGCCTAAACAGGTGCTACTCCTAGAGATACCTAAACAGGTGCTACTACTAGAGGTGCCTAAACAGGTGCTCCTCCTAGAGGTGTCTAAACAGGTGCTACTGCTATTGATACCTAAACAGGTGCTACTGCTAGAGGTGCCTAAACAGGTGCTCCTCCTAGAGATACCTAAACAGGTGCTCCTCCTAGAGATACCTAAACAGGTGCTACTCTTAGAGGTGCCTAAACAGGTGCTACTCCTAGAGATGCCTAAACAGGTGCTACTCCTAGAGATACCTAAACAGGTGCTACTCTTAGAGATACCTAAACAGGTGCTACTCCTAGAGATACCTAAACATGTGCTACTCCTAGAGGTGCCTAAACGGGTGCTACTCCTAGAGGTGCCTAAACATGTGCTACTCCTAGAGGTGCCTAAACATGTGCTCCGCCTAGAGTTGCCTATACATGTGCTACTCCTAGAGATACCTAAACATGTGCTACTCCTAGAGGTGCCTAAACAGGTGCTCCTCCTAGAGGCACCTAAACAGGTGCTACTCCTAGAGGTGCCTAAACATGTGCTACTCCTAGAGATACCTAAACAGGTGCTCCTCCTACAGGTACCTAAACAGGTGCTCCTCCTACAGATGCCTACACAGGTGCTCCTCCTAGAGATGCCTAAACAGGTGCTCCTCCTACAGGTGCCTAAACAGGTGTTACTCCTAGAGGTGCCTAAACAGGTGCTCCTCCTACAGATGCCTAAACAGGTGCTCCTACTAGAGATGCCTAAACAGGTGCTACTCTAGAGATCCCTAAACGGGTTTGCTACTATTAGAGATCCTAAACAGGTGCTACTCCTAGAGATGCCTAAACATGTGCTACTCCTAGAGGTGCCTAAACAGGTGCTCCTCCTAGAGGCGCCTAAACAGGTGCTACTCCCTAGAGGGCCAAACAAGTGCTACTCCTAGAGATACCTAAACATGTGCTACTCTAGAGGTCCTAAACAGTGCTACTCCTAGAGGTGCCTAAACAGCTGCTCCTCCTAGAGGGCCTAAAAAGGTGCTACTCCTAGAGGTGCCTAAACATTTTGCTACTCCTAGAGATACCAAAAACAGGTGTTACTCCTAGAGATACCTAAACAGGTGCTCCTCCTACAGATGCCTAAACAGGTGCTCCTACTAGAGATGCCTAAACAGGTGCTCCTCCTACAGGTGCCTAAACAGGTGTTACTCCTAGAGGTGCCTAAACAGGTGCTCCTCCTAGAGGTGCCTAAACAGGTGCTACTCCTACAGGTGCCTAAACAGGTGCTACTCCTACAGGTGCCTAAATAGGTGCTACTCCTAGAGGTTCCTAAACAGGTGCTCCTCCTAGAGATGCCTAAGACCCATGGTCCTTCGGCTCCTCCTACAGGTGCCTAAACAGGTGCTATCGTTTAAGATACCCAAACAGGTACTACTTCTAAGATACCTAGATGGGTGCTCCTCCTAGAGGTGCCTAAACAGTGCTCCCCCTTGAGATCCCTAAAAAGGTGCTACTCCTAGAGATACCTAAACGGGTGCTACTCCTAGAGATCCCTAAACAGGTGCTACTCCTAAGGTCCCTAAACAGTGTTACTCCTAGAGGTCCTAAACAGGTGCTACTCCAAGGTGCCTAAACAGGTGCTACTCCTACATGTGCTTAAACAGATGCTCCTCCTAGAGATACCTAAATAGGTGCTACTCCTAGAGATACCTAAAACGGGTTTGTTACCCCTAGAGATACCTAAACAGTTGCTACCCCTAGTGATGCCTAAACAGGTGCTAACTCCTAAGGTCTTAAAACAGGTGCTCCTCCTAGAGTGCCAAAAACAGGGCTACTCCTAGAGATACCTAAACAGGTGTATCCTAAAGGTGCCTAAAAAAGGTGTTACTCCTAGAGATACCTAAACAGGTGCTCCTCCTAGAGAAGCATAAACAGGTGATCCTCCTACAGGTGCCTAAACATGTGGTCCTCCTAGAGATACCAAAACAGGTGCTACTTCTACAGATAACCGGGAGGGATGCTCACCTAGAGATGCCAAACAGGTGTTACTCCTAGGATGCCAAAAACAGGTGCTACTCCTACGGGTGCTTAAACAGGTGCTCCCCCTATAAGATACCAAAAATAGGTGCTACTCCTAGAGAAAACCAAAAATAGGTGTTACTCCTAAGGTGCTTAAACAGGTCCTCCTAGAGATGCCTAAACCGGTGCTACTCCTAGAGATACCTAAACAGGTGCTACTCCTAGGGGTGCCTAAAAGGTGTTACTCCTAGAGATACCTAAACAGGCAAACTCCTCTAGGAACTTTAAACGGGTGTTTCTCCAAACAAGTGCCTAAACAGGTGCTACTCCTAGAGCTGCCTAAACATGTGCTACTTCTAGAGATACCTAAACAGGTGTTCCTCCTAGAGGCACCTAAACAGGTGCTACTCCTAGAGGTGCCTAAACATGTGCTACTCCTAGAGATACCTAAACAGGTGCTACTCCTAGAGGTGCCTAAACAGGTGCTCCTCCTACAGATGCCTAAACAGGTGCTCCTCCTAGAGATGCCTAAACAGGTGCTCCTCCTACAGGTGCCTAAACAGGTGTTACTCCTAGAGGTGCCTAAACAGGTGCTCCTCCTACAGATGCCTAAACAGGTGCTCCTACTAGAGATGCCTAAACAGGTGCTACTCCTAGAGATACCTAAACAGGTGCTACTCCTAGAGATACCTAAACAGGTGCTACTCCTAGAGATGCCTAAACAGGTGCTACTCCTAGAGGTGCCTAAACAGGTGATCCTCCTAGAGGTGCCTAAACAGGTGCTCGTCCTAGAGGTGCCTAAACATGTGCTACGGATAGAGCTCCCGAAACATGTGCTACTCCTAGAGGTGCCTAAACATGTGCTACTCCTAGAGGTGCCTAAACAGCTGCTCCTCCTAGAGGCGCCTAAACAGGTGCTACTCCTAGAGGTGCCTAAACATGTGCTACTCCTAGAGATACCTAAACAGGTGCTACTCCTAGAGGTGCCTAAACAGGTGCTCCTCCTACAGGTACCTAAACAGGTGCTCCTCCTAGAGATACCTAAACAGGTGCTCCTCCTACAGGTGCCTAAACAGGTGTTACTCCTAGAGGTGCCTAAACAGGTGCTCCTCCTAGAGGTGCCTAAACAGGTGCTACTCCTACAGGTGCCTAAACAGGTGCTACTGCTACAGGTGCCTAAATAGGTGCTACTCCTAGAGATGCCTAAACAGGTGCTACTCCTAGAGGTGCCTAAACAGGTGCTCCTCCTAGAGATGCCTAAGCAGGTGCTCCTCCTACAGGTGCCTAAACAGGTGCTACTGCTAGAGATACCGAAACAGGTACTACTTCTACAGATACCTAGATGGGTGCTCCTCCTAGAGGTGCCTAAACAGGTGCTCCTCCTTGAGATACCTAAACAGGTGCTACTCCTAGAGATACCTAAACAGGTGCTACTCCTAGAGATGCCTAAACAGGTGCTACTCCTAGAGGTGCCTAAACAGGTGCTACTCCTAGAGGTGCCTAAACAGGTGCTACTCCTAGAGGTGCCTAAACAGGTGCTACTCCTACAGGTGCTTAAACAGATGCTCCTCCTAGAGATACCTAAATAGGTGCTACTCCTAGAGATACCTAAACAGGTGTTACTCCTAGAGATACCTAAACAGGTGCTACTCCTAGAGATGCCTAAACAGGTGCTACTCCTACAGGTGCTTAAACAGGTGCTCCTCCTAGAGATGCCTAAAAAGGTGCTCCTCCTAGAGATACCTAAACAGGTGCTACTCCTAGAGGTGCCTAAATAGGTGTTACTCCTAGAGATACCTAAACAGGTGCTCCTCCTAGAGATGCATAAACAGGTGTTCCTCCTACAGGTGCCTAAACATGTGGTCCTCCTAGAGATACCTAAACAGGTGCTACTTCTACAGATACCTAGATGGATGCTCCTCCTAGAGATGCCTAAACAGGTGTTACTCCTAGAGATGCCTAAACAGGTGCTACTCCTACAGGTGCTTAAACAGGTGCTCCTCCTAGAGATACCTAAATAGGTGCTACTCCTAGAGATACCTAAATAGGTGTTACTCCTACAGGTGCTTAAACAGGTGCTCCTCCTAGAGATTCCTAAACCGGTGCTACTCCTAGAGATACCTAAACAGGTGCTACTCCTAGAGGTGCCTAAATAGGTGTTACTCCTAGAGATACCTAAAAAGTTACTCCTCCTAGAGCTGCATAAACAGGTGTTCCTCCTACAAGTGCCTAAACAGGTGCTACTCCTAGAGCTGCCTAAACATGTGCTAATTCTAGAGATACCTAAACAGGTGTTCCTCCTAGAGGCACTTAAACAGGTGCTCCTCCTAGAGATACCTAAACAGGTCCTACTACTAGAGGTGCTTAAACAGGTGCTCCTCCTAGAGATACCTAAACAGGTGCTACTCCTAAGATAACCTAAACAGGTGCCCCTCCTAGAGATACTAAACATGTGCTATCTCTAGAGGTGCCTAAACAGGTGATACTCCTAGAGGTGCCTAAACAGGTGCTACTCCTAGAGGTGCCTAAACAGGTGCTCCTCCTAGAGGTGCCTAAACAGGTGCTCCTCCTAGAGGTGCCTAAACAGGTGCTCCTCCTAGAGGTGCCTAAACATTTGCTCCTCCTAGAGATACCTAAACAGGTGTTCCTCCTACAGATACCTAAACAGGTCCTACTACTAGAGGTGCTTAAACAGGTGCTCCTCCTAGAGATACCTAAACAGGTGCTCCTCCTAGAGATACCTAAACAGGTACTACTTCTACAGATACATAGATGGGTGCTCCTCCTAGAGATACCTAAACAGGTGTTCCTCCTAGAGATACCTAAACAGGTGTTCCTCCTAGAGATACCTAAACAGGTGTTCCTCCTACAGATACCTAAACAGGTCCTACTACTAGAGGTGCTTAAACAGGTGCTCCTCCTAGAGATACCTAAATAGTTGCTACTCCTAGAGATACCTAAATAGGTGTTACTCCTAGAGATACCTAAATAGGTGTTCCTCCTAGAGATACCTAAACAGGTGCTACTCCTAGAGATGCCTAAACAGGTGCTACTCCTAGAGGTACCTAAACAGGTGCTACTCCTAGAGGTGCCTAAACAGGTGCTACTCCTAGAGGTGCCTAAACAGGTGCTACTCCTAGAGGTACCTAAACAGGTGCTACTCCTAGAGGTGCCTAAACAGGTGCTACTCCTAGAGGTGCCTAAACAGGTGCTACTCCTAGAGGTGTCTAAACAGTTGCTACTCCTAGAGGTGCCTAAACCGGTGCTACTCCTAGAGATTCATAAACAGGTGCTACTCCTAGAGATTCCTAAAGAGGTGCTCCTCCTAGAGGTGCCTAAACAGGTGCTCCTCCTAGAGGTGCCTAAACAGGTGCTCCTCCTAGAGGTGCCTAAACAGGTGCTCCTCCTAGAGGTACCTAAACATGTGCTACTCCTAGAGGTGCCAAAACAGGTGCTACTCCTAGAGGTGCCTAAACAGGTGCTACTCCTAGAGGTGCCTAAACAGGTGCTCCTCCTAGAGATACCTAAACAGGTGCTCCTCCTAGAGATACCTAAACAGGTGCTCCTCTAAGAGTGCCTAAACAGGTGCTCCTCCTAGAGGTGCCTAAACAGGTGCTCCTCCTACAGGTGCCTAAACAGGTGTTCCTCCTAGAGATACCTAAACAGGTGTTCCTCCTACAGGTGCCTAAACAGGTGCTACTCCTAGAGCTGCCTAAACATGTGCTACTTCTAGAGATACCTAAACAGGTGTCCTCCTACAGATACCTAAACAGGTCCTACTACTAGAGGTGCTTAAACAGGTGTTACTTCTAGAGATACCTAAACAGGTGTTCCTCCTACAGATACCTAAACAGGTGCTACTCCTAGAGATACCTAAACAGGTGCTACTCCTAGAGATACCTAAACAGGTGCTACTCCTAGAGATGCCTAAACAGGTGCTACTCCTAGAGGTGCCTAAACAGGTGCTACTCCTAGAGGTGCCTAAACAGGTGCTCCTCCTAGAGGTGCCTAAACAGGTGCTCCTCCTAGAGGTGCCTAAACAGGTGCTCCTCCTAGAGGTGCCTAAACAGGTGCTCCTCCTAGAGGTGCCTAAACAGGTGCTCCTCCTAGAGGTACCTAAACAGGTGCTACTCCTAGAGATACCTTAACAGGTGCTACTCCGCGAGATACCTAGACAGGTGCTCCTCCTAGAGGTGCCTAAACAGGTGCTACTCCTAGAGGTGCCTAAACAGGTGCTCCTCCTGAAGAAAACCTAAACAGGTGCTCCTCCTAGAGAAAACCTAAACAGGTGCTCCTCCTAGAGATACCTAAACAGGTGCTCCTCCTAGAGGTGCCTAAACAGGTGCTCCTCCTAGAGGTCCTAAACAGTGCTACTCCTAGAGGTGCCAAAACAGGTTGCTACTTCTAGAGCTGCCTAAACAGGTGCTCCTCCTATAGGTACCTAAACAGGTGTTCCTCCTAGAGGTGCCTAAACAGATGCTCCTCCTAGAGGTGCCTAAACAGGTGCTACTCCTAGAGGTGCCTAAAGAGGTGCTCCTCCTAGAGATGCCTAAACAGGTGCTCCTCCTCGAGAGTCCTAAACACGTGCTCCTCCTACTGCTGCTTTACCAGGTGCTCCACCTAGAGATGCCTAAAGAGGTGCTCCTCCTAGAGATGCATAAACAGGTGTTCCTCCTAGAGGTGCCTAAACAGGTGCTCCTCCTAGAGGTCCTAAACAGGTGCTCCTCCTAGACTGGTGTCCCTCAAATATATTGCTACTTCCATAGAGATACCTAAACAGGTGTTCCTCCTACAGATACCTAAACAGGTCCTACTACTAGAGGTGCTTAAACAGGTGCTCCTCCTAGAGATACCTAAACAGGTGCTCCTCCTAGAGATACCTAACAGGTGTTCCTCCTAGAGAGTACCTAAACAGTGCTACCTCCTAGAGATACCTAAACAGGTGCACCCTAGGGTCTTAAAAGGTGTCTCCTAGAACGTATACATGTGCTACTCCTAGAGATACCTAAACAGGTGCTACTCCTAGAGGTGCCTAAACAGGTGCTCCTCCTAGAGGTGCCTAAACATTTGCTCCTTCTAGAGATGCCTAAACAGGTGCTCCTCCTAAAGGTGCCTAAACAGGTGCTCTTCTAGAGGTCCTAAACAGGTGCTCCTCCTAGAGATACCTAAACAGGTGCTCCTCCTAGAGGTGCCTAAACAGGTGCTCCTCCTACAGGTGCCTAAACAGGTGTTCCTCCAAGAGGTGCCTAAACAGGTGCTCCTCCTACAGGTGCCTAAACAGGTGTTACTCCTACAGGTGCCTAAACAGGTGCTACTCCTAGAGGTGCCTAGTAGAGCTGCTTTCGAGGACCTTCTACCTATGCAGAAAAGCAAACAAAAAAAACAAAGTACTTAATACGAGGAGATGAAAAGCTGATACACTTTTAGTTTGCAAAAGTAGGTTAAAGGCCTCTCCCCCTTCTACCTCTCACTCCTGTACAGCTGAAGACAGATGAAAGACTTCCTTTGTGCACAAGTTATTAGTTTGGCTTAAAATCTACAAGTCATGTTTCACAGCTCTTAAATAGGTCAGATATAACTGAAGGGACGCTACTTCCAATAGGTGGCACCAAAGACCAAGCTCCCTTTCCCAAGCTTTTTTTGTAGGAAACCCAAAAGGGGTAGAGCCGGGTGCAAATTATACACAGCCCTATGTACCCCCATATTCCAACTTTGAAAATAAAAAAGAGGAGATTTTAGACGGCATCGCCCCAAAAAATTGCATGACACCCCTCTTTCCGGAGCCACGCCCCCTTAAAAAAGCCACACCCACTCCCCCTAACGCAAAACGGGTTTTGGAAAAAAGCCGGTAGATGCCCTTATGCCAGGGATAACCCCCCCATAACAGGGAGTGCCCCCTTTCAGGCAGGTAAGCCCCCCCTTTTAGCCAAGTAATGCCCCTCTGTAGCCCGGGGTGGCCCCCTTTTTTACCAGGTTGGGGCCCCCATTTTGCCAGGATGCCCCCATTGTTTCCACTAGTGCCCCCCCCTTTTTTGCCAGCTATGCCCCCTCTGTTGCCAGGGAGATGCCCCCTCGTTCCAGTAGTGCCCCCCTTGTTGCCAGGGAGAGGCCCCCCTCCCGTTGCCAGGGAAAGCTCCCTCGTTCCAGGTAGATGTCCCCCCTGTTGCCAGTTTTGCCCCCCTTTGTTTCCAGGTAGGTGCCCCCCCCCCCAATTGTTGCCCCAGTGCCCCATTGTTTGCCCGAAATGCCCCCCTGTGCCAGGTATGCCCCATTTTGCCAGATATGCCCACTCTGTGCCAGGTGTGCCCCCTTGTTGCCAGGTGATGCCCCCTCGTTTCCAGTAGATGCCCCCCCTGTTGCCAGGGTAATGTCCCCCTCTGTTGCCAGGGAGATGGCCCCCATTGTTGCCAGGGAGTGCCCCCATTGTTTCCAGTAGTGCCCCCTCTGTTGCCAGGGAGTGCCCCCCTGTTCCAGGTTTTCCCCCCCCGTTTTCCATATGTCCCCCCTCTGTTGCCCGGTAGATGTCCCCTCTGTTGCCAGGGAGATGTCCCTCGTTTAGGTAGATGTCCCTCTGTTCAGTGATGTCCCCTCTGTTGCCAGGGAATGTCCCCTCTGTTGCCAGGGAATTCCCCCCTGTTGCCAGGTAGTGCCCCCTCTGTTTCCAGGGGAAAAGCCCCCCATTGTTGCCCGTATGACCCCATTGTTGCCAGGCAGAGGCCCCAAAAGCTAATAAAAAAAAAAATAATAAAATCCACTTACCTCACCAGGCTCCTGCAGCACGCGCTCCCGACCGATACCCTCAGCGGCGCAGGGGGAAGTGAGAGCACCGCGCGTCACTCCCCTGCAGCCGCGCGTCACTTCCCCCTGCGCCGACTGACTGTATGTGCGGCGCACACACCGGCGCCGGACATACAGGGGAGGAGGGAGCGCTCCCCTCCTGCCTCCCCCCCTGCACAGCGAGACTCCGGGCAGGTGAAGCGGGCGCAGCGGCCGCTTCACCCGCCGTAGAAGCGGGCCAGCGGCGCCAGAGTAGCGCACTAGCGCTACTCTGTCGCCGCGACCACTTAAAGAACCCCAACTCCCCCGAGAGGGCGGGAGGGGATCCCAAATAGCGGGACCCCCCGCCAAAAACGGGAGAGTTGGCATGTATGTAGTATCCCAGTTACTCGCCATATTAGAAGGAGGAATATCTCTCCTTGGGGAGAGCCACCAATAAATTGGTGGGTGTGAGGATTTATGCGCCTTTCAAACCTCACTGACTGTTTTGCAGAAAGCGAAAGAGCTGAGGAGCTCCGCAGCGCAGTCTATTGGACGTAGTTATCCTCAATTCACCTGTAGCTTGCAGGAACCTTGCAGTGTGAAAGGGACTTAAGCCAAACCAGTTAAGTTCATCTGCAGACAGCTGTTTCAGGGTTTTGCCCCTCGTCGGTGCAGAGTAGAACTTACTGGTTGGCTGGATGAGAGGTGAGAGTGGCATCAGTAGGCTCTAGATATGCCCGAGGACCAATCTCGGACTGGGGTGCTTAGGGCCCACAGGTGGAGTTGTTTCTAGGGGCCCACCAGTTGAACTGTTTTGGGGCCCACCGGTGGAGTTTATTTTAGGGGCCCAGAATACAGCCACTGTACATGACTGTACTTGCCTCCTATACCCTGCATTTTGCTTTTTGCCTCTTTTTTATGCATTTTTGCCTCTTCTGAGAATGTATATGCAGTTGAAAAACTACTCCAGGTCTACCATGCTCAAGGGCCCACAAGGGGTTTCCCCTCTTCCCCTATGGGCCAGTCCGAGCCTGCCGAGGACTGTTGTGGACTCCTTCAAGCCCACAGAGATCTATGGACACTTTCCACGTGGATTTCTTATAACCATCAGGTTGCAGTTGCAGCAACTTGTGGATTGCAACACGACTGCATTCATTTGGTCAGCAGCTCAACATTGCAATTGACCCAGGCAACACTTCAGTCTTTGGCAGCACAAGCTCATCCAGAGGGCTCGTGATACAGCTGCTCTACATTCCAGGAATGGACTATAAGATAATACTAGACCAAAACACAGGGGAACATGTATGAGACTTGGCGCTGACACAGTAGAATGTGACAGTATGTATGAACCTGTCCTATGTGGGTCCATAAATCTGATCTGTGCCTTGCATAACATAGCGTATCTTTGGTGCATTCAGAAGTGTCGTGCCTGGCACAAGTTTGGACATACTGCAGATCATACATCTATAGAACAAGGCTAGGATAGTTTTTTTGGGCAAGATACAACAATAAAATGGCACAGCCCCCTTCATACATGTCACTCATAATGTTATTCTTGTTGCCCACCAGTGGATCGGATTTTTGGACCCCACCAGTGGAGTTGATTCTTGGAGCCCATCCCTGAATTTGATCCTTGGGGTCCAGCAATGGAGTTGATTCTTGGGGCTCACTAGTAGAGCTAATTCTTGGGGCCAGCAGTGGTTGATTCTTGGGGCTTACCAGTAAAGCTTATTCTTGGGGCCAGCAGTGGAGTTGATTCTTGGGGCCCACCAGGGGAGATGATTCTTGGGGCCCACCAATGGCGTTGATTCTTGGGGCCACTAGTAGAGCTGATTCTTGGGGCCAGCAGTGGAGTTGATTCTTGGGACCACCAGTGGAGCTGATTCTTGGGGCCCACCAGGGAACACGATTGTTGGGGCCCACCAATGGCGTTGATTCTTGGGGCTCACTAGTAGAGCTGATTCTTGGGGCCCACCAGTGAAGTTGATTCTTGGGGCCCACCAATGGAGTTGATTTTTGGAGCCCATCCGTAAAGTTGATCCTTGGGGCCCGCCAATGGATTTAATTCTTGGAGCCCACCAGTGGAGTTGATTTATGGGGCCCACTAGTGGAGTTGATTCTTTGGCTCCAGCAGTGAAGTTGATTCTTGGAGCCAATCACTGGAGTTGATTCTTGGGCCCCACCAGTGGAGTTGATTCCTAGGGCTCACTAGTGGAGTTGATTCCTAGGGCTCACTATTGGAGTTGATTTTTGGGATCCACCAGTGGAGCTGATTCTTGGGGCCTACCAATGGAGTTGATTTTTTGAGCCCATCCCTAAAGTTGATCCTCGGGGCACACCAGTGGATTTAATTCTTGGAGCCCACCAGTGGAGTTGATTTATGGGGCCCACTAGTGGAGTTGATTCTTTGGCTCCAGCAGTGAAGTTGATTCTTGGAGCCAATCACTGGAGTTGATTCTTGGGCCCCACCGGTGGAGTTGGTTCTTGAAGCACACCAGTAGAGTTGATTCCTAGGGCCCACTAATGGAGTTGATTTTTGGGATCCACCAGTGAAGTCGATTCTCGGAGCCCACCAGTGGAGTTAGTTATTGGGGCCCACCAGTTTAGCTGATTATTGGTGCCCACCAATGAAGTGGATTCCTGGGGTCACCAGTGTAGTGAAGCAAGAAGTAATAGAAGCATTCACACGGCAACTATGGAAGCCTTCAATAGACTTCCAGCTGCCATGTCAAGCACTCGGCCGATCAGAGTGCACACCAGTCCACATTCACTTAACAGCCACGGTCATGATCACCAGGGCACCTCAAGTTGGACAAGCCGGCTTTGATCTCTGCTTTTAGTGGCGGGTGACAACTGTAATGAACACTCTCTGTGTATGGAGTGCGCTCAACGAGTAAGGCCGCTCTATACTCCCTTACTGGCATCATAACATAAGTTTATTTCAAATGGTGGCAACAAGTTAAAAAACGCATGTTTTGTATTAATTCAGGGGCTTTTGTAATTAACTCTAATTTGAAACACAGGTGAAATTGGAGTCAATTAAAAAAAAGTATACAATTTTCAACTGCAACATGACAACCCAACCAAAGAGTCAATGAAGCTACTCAAAGGGGTTTTTGTAATAGCAGACCCCAGTGTATCTGTTTGGAGGTCCATTTAAACAGTTCCTATTTTTTCTCAGTGACTTTCTTTAAAGAGTATAATGCATCAACTCTCTCTTCCGCCTTCTGACACCAAGTGTGGAGAGAGGCTGCAGCCCACCAGGCAGGACAGAATAGGAGACATGCATGATACCTGCTTGGTGTTGGATGCCTGCAGAACTGTCCTTTTGGTGTGAAACCTAAAAATTATCGTATATGTGTCCTATTTAATTCTCTCCCCCCCATGTGCAGCACGTCTCTCGCCTTTGATGTCAGAAGTGATGTCAAAATGACTCCCATACTCATGATCATGCCCCAATTTTCCTTTAGGGTACATTAAAAATTTGCTCTGCAAAGATAACTTATAGCAGATCCCATTTTAAGCTTTATTTTCCAAGACAATTTCCTAAAAGAAAAGGGGAAAAATCTTCTCTTTACTTTTTTTTTTTAAAAACCCCTAAAAAAGTTTCACTTCCCTTTTTCAGTCATTCCCTTTTCTTTTTAATTGAAAACCACAAAAATTATTTTTTAGGGGGTTTGTTTCAATTTATGTAATTTTTTCCTTTTTCAGATTTAAAAAAACAGTTCTTAGCGGCCAACCTTTTTTGGGTGATTTTCTTTAATTTAATGTCTGCCATTTGAAAACTTTGAGACATACATTTAAATTTTTACCAGAAAATTTTCTAAAGGGGGGGATACCCATTGGTTTACACGGGAAAAAGGGATCCCCCGCCAGGAGTGGGAAAAACCCCGGGGGGCCCCCTGGGGTAGTAGGTTCTGGGCATGGTGGCCCCTGGAAAAATTTTGTATGGGGGTGCTTTTAGGAAATAAAAAAAAAAAGGGGACCCCTGGGCTATGGGCTCCCAAAGGGAGGGTGGGCCTAAAAATCAACTCCATACGGCCCCCAAAAATAACTCTATTGGTGGCCCCCAAGAATCAACTCTATTGGTGGCCCGAGAATCAGCTTCACTGGGGGGCCCAACAATCAACCACTGGTGGGCCCAACAATCACTCCACTGGTGAGCCCCAAGAATCAAATCCCCTGGTGAGCCCCCAAAAATCAATCCATGGGACCCCAAGAATCAACTCCCCTTGTGGGACCCAAGAATCAACTCCACTTGTGGGAGCCAAGAATCAACTCCCCTGGGGGGCTCCCAAAAATCAAATCCCCGGGGGGACACCAAGTA